>JAKTRK010000076.1:0-44964 GCA_030579675.1 Liangdongia quercuum | reverse complement strand
ACGAAGCTCTTTCAGAAAACTCAACTAGACAGATCAAGTACGTTGCGTAAGGTGCCCGTCCTAGCTTGTTTGGAAGCGTCTTATAGTCCTCCTCTGTTGGTTCTGGGTACTGCTCGTTGTACTGTACCAGGTCGTCGATCTTGGCATCCTTTTCGTTAGCAATTTCAATGTGTCCGACTTCCTCGTCTTGAATGACATCGACAGTGTCGCCTTTTTTATGAAGAAATCTCTTCATGCTTCCTGGCGTGGCTAATGGTCTCTTCCCTTTGACTTTTTAATTCTACTGGAAGGTCGGAATTTGTCTCTGCTCTGAATGTTCACTACGGAGAGAGATTTACAGCTATTTATGAAACCACAGGAACATAGCTATCCATCAATCATGTGTTCGACGATCATTCTAATTATCTACAATCTAACCGTGAGACAGCAGATCATGCGGCCGATGCTACCCATTTCACTTTTCGTATCTATCCATTTTTGCAGTTGATTCTGGTTACACTCTCCTGCAGAACTGTTCGTTATCATGTTCAAGCTGCGCTTATAAATTTTTTTGGAGCCTTTTGATGGAGAAATTTTAGCTGTTTGCAGCGCTGCCAAATATCCTCTCAGCTGATAGCTGGCACCAACCGGTCGAAAGCGTTGCCGAACCGTCATCGAACCGTCATCGAAAAGGACAATATTACCGCTATACTTCAGTAATGTGAATGACGTATTCCTTATGTGTCGTAGTCTCAAGTCCAGTGTGTACTATTGCGAATTGCTATGCTATGTTGGGCCCTGCTGCGTAAGGCATTGAAGGCTATTGTTCCTCTATCCCCGTCGGGCATATCCTCAGTTTCATGATCAATGGCAACTTCGATCACATATGATACAGATGCCTAACTATCTACCCTGTGTATTTGACTCGGGACCCCTGACGTCTATCGTGGCCCAAGATGTAGTTGTCTTGTTCTTTTATGGCTCTATCATTAACTCATCCACGAATCATAATTGAGGCTAAGTGTCTTCGATCGACAAAACCAGATTACATTATTACACGGCACTCTAATCAGATAAGCACCCAGTATTTACTGCATGTCTTTGTAATCCGTCACTGGGGTGTAAGGCAACAAGCGATAATGCCCTCTTACATAGACCACATGCACCCGCATACTCTCTCTCTCCCTCTCTCTCTATCTATCTTTCTGTATCTTTCTCTACGTCTCTCTACAAATGGCTAGTTTAATATCATCATCGTCGTAATCATTATTGTTATTTTAGAGGCCAGCCTCTCAATCCATGATCAGCTTTTGCTTCACATGTTGTATGTAGTAAATGCTCGCGATAGTTTTTTCTTTATCACAACGTTTCGTGAACCATTTTCATCTCCAAGACTAGCAGCAGGCAAGCTACTGCTGCTGGTATCACCTACATCTTCAGACAACGGGAACTTGAATCCAAAGTTCAAACTCTCCGGAGGTTTGATTTTGCTATTGCAGCTACTATTCTTGTTATCTGATAGAGTTTTTTTCAAGCGTTGCGAATCAGCAGTAAATTGAGATCTGAGATTATAGCTGGAACTTCTTTTAGAATTGAAATTTATCGGTCCTGAAGTTATCGTTCTTCTGTGAGCTTGAGATCCAGTGGATATAGTACTAGAAGCTGTAGAAGTGTTCAATGCGTTAACAGAACATGCTCGTTTCAGGTCTCTTCTAAATCTGGTCAACTCCTTCTCACACGTATTCTTATGATTATCGTCATTCATTTCAACGTATTTTTGAGGGAAGCACCTGTGACCTTGTAAATCAAAAAAGGACTTGTAACCACCTTCTAAGATTAAGATGTTTGGATAGCTTAGATGTGGATAGTTCTCTTGATTTATAGCGCGATCGCATGTTCTCAAATGGCTAGCCATCAGTGGGCCTCTATAAGAGCTGAATTCGCAATGGAAAACAATCAAAGCATTACCACTTCCAGCGATCTTGGATTTTTTGCTCAGAAATTTTTCTTCAAGCTCTTGTTGGGAAGATACGTTGACTGCTCCATGGATATGTCCTCCTTTGTATTCATATTCAAATCTGCAGTCAACTATAATTATTTCTTCGAAAAACTCCTTGTAATAACCATCCAAGATTTTACAGAGTGTTTCAACTTTAATTCTTGGAATCAAGTCGTTCTTGATGTAAAAATACTCAATCTTTGACTTCTCCAAGTTTGAGCAATTTGAGATGTTTAGTTCATCAAACTCATCTTTCAGAGTGTTTTTATCGGTTCCAGAAGAGCTCAATGCGCCGCCAAAGATATTTGTGCTGTTTGTGATCTCCTTTTTCGAATAGAACATGGAGTGAATGCGGCGAACTTTCGATCTCATGGGCTTCTTCTGTAATGGAGAACCAATTTCTCTCTTTGCAGTCGTTTTCACAAAATCGAACTCGTCATAATCGTCATCATCGGTAGCTGTAGCACCGTCATCGTCGACATTATCAATATTATACGTCTTCTCAGCAATAGGCGAAGGAACGCACCAGGTATCCAAGTTGACATCACTCAGAGTCAAGTCAGGGAAACCGATATTAGAGATGCTCTGGGAATGTAGAAATCTTGTGTTGGTTCCAGCAAATGAGGACTTCGCCCTGTGCAGAGCTCGAGGCTGTCTGATGATTGGAGCCTGTTGTGGCTTCCCAGACATCGACGAGGACTGTAGCGATTCTGTACTTGAGACGGACGATATCGATGTGATAGAAGAGATTGAAAGATTTGAAGTCGTTCTCGATGAGTAGGTTGAAGAATTTGAATGATTTCTAAAGCCCGGTCTTTGTGGTAAGGATAATTTTTTTTGGCCTAGAGGTGAAGAGAGCTCTGTTGATGATAGGTCAGCGGTATTGGCGTTCTGCAACTGCAGTGGGTGGTTCTGCGCCTGTTTTGGTAAGCCGCCGCAGACTTCAGCTGTTTTTTGTTCTTGTATGTGGAAGTTCTCACCTAGATCAGCAGCAAGTGTCGAGGTTGGAGAGTTGAAATGAGGGTCATCGATTCCCTCGCGCAGTGCATTGAAGTTCCCAGCATTGTTTCTACACTTGCTCATCTTTGGAAGGAAGCAGGGCGAATCTGGCGAAGTACCAAAGAAGGATTCAATGTTCTTCAGGATGGATTTGGGCGGCGACTCGATTTCCATTATGAGCCGATGTGTTTTGTGGACGTAGTTACCTCAAAGTCTTGAGAGTCTAGAGCGTATCTCTTCTGTGATCTCTAAATCACTTGAAAGCTTTTCTACCGTGATGTGGTTCTGCTGTAAATTACAAAGTGGATTTGGGATGCGTTTCTGTGACTGTCTGGATCAACGAATGTAGGGTTGGATTAACAGGGAAAGAAGGAGAATATGATCAACTGGAGCCCCGGTAAGAGAAAAAAGTGAAGAGATCTTTAGAGAAGGTGAGCGGTGGAAGAAGAAGGAAACAGAGTGTGGGCTCTAACTCCTAGCGAGCAGAGCAATATGTGGGGAGACGAAGATGCTTGTAGTCAAGAGATGAAGTTTGCACTGCGACTGCTCAACTTGATGGAACACTAGCTCTTTTTATTTGAGTAAGGCAGTTTCAGTGCGATTATTAAACATTACTTTTGCGAGCGCAAAAGGTTCTTTTGTCACTGCATTGTTTTAGAGCTGTTGTAGCAAGCGTTTCACTTTGGAACTGCATCACCAGCATACTGTGTGCACCTCTCCCGGTGTGTCTACTTCCTCTCTCCTTCAGCTCTGGCACAAGCTGATGAGGGCTGCTTCTATTTGCGCTGCCAGAGTTGACAAATTGCCGTTTCTGGATAGCTTTTCATGCGCTCTACATGCATCTATATGTGTGCGTATGTGTTTGGACGTTGGTATCAGTGTTTACTTTCTTCCTTTTTGAGCGAAGTCTCTGCTGCAAACGAGCAGGAAGCAGCTCTGGTGGATTTTCCCATTGCCTGTCCAAAATGGGAAGAGGGTTCACAAGGAAGGCAAGTGTTCACGAGCTGGCAATAAGCGGGGGGAGTATTATGGTGACGATGATCTTAGTGTTTGAGATTGTGAGCCTTAACATCCACACTTTGGAATTATCAGGTGTATGTCGTCCATTGTAGTAGCGTTTGCCTAGTTGCTTCCCGTATCTCAAGTTCTGCTCTGAAGCGGGAAAATTTAGATCCATAATGCACATTCTTCTGTACCGTACCTTCAGTCGCCTCATGGTCCTGTACGTTTCGAGGCTAGACAGAAGACGCTACCGGGAAAGTAGATAATTGACAAGCTATACAGAATACGCTAGTGGCTTCCTATACATCCAGAGGGCAGCATACACATTCTGAGGTGGGTACACATTTCTCTTTGATATGCACTCATTATAACTCTAGTGTTTGAGCTATTATTGGGATAAAAGGCTGCCGCTGGCCTGATTTCTCTTTGTACTTCGGGCTCTCTCGAAGGTAGAATTAAGGTTTGAGCTACTGATGGCTAGATAGATCAACATTATCATTTAGCGTTTCTTGATGTTGTGACGTGGAATCCAAGGGAAAAAAAAACGTTCTAGCCTTGCCTGAACTACATAGTTATTACAATAATGACCGCCCATCAATTAGGTGTAGTTATTTGGCATAAAAAAAACAAAAAAAAAAAAAGAAAAAGAACATTTGATCTTTACTTGTGAGAGGAGTCGTTGATAAGAGAGTTCCAACTTTGTAACAACCTTTGTTGCATCATTATCACAGAACACTTTTTTCTGAAGAAGATCAAAATTAGAAGTAACATGATTTCCAGTCGAAAAACGCATCAAATCTGGAAACAGAAACACCACTTTCCGAAAGCTTGCATAAGCGATTGAGTTACTTTTTTTGCTCAAAACGATAGATGGAGATGTCAAGTTGCAATATTATGGGGGCATCATATGCATGAGCAACGAGCCATGGTGCCCATCTGCTCACTTACGGCGTCATCAAAAAGCATCAGCTTATATCGACGTCAGGTCTGGGTGGACAATAGTGGTTCGCGTCCTTTGTCACCTTATCAGATGAAGCGTCATGCAATAACGAGGAGCGATCTGTTTCACTAGTTCGCTACGAGGGAAGAAAGCAACACCGAAGAGCCATTGATTTGCCTGACTGTTTGCAGACAGGACATCAAGGTGACCCATATTAGTGGATGTATGCGAGTTCAAGTCTCAGGCAGTGACCGAAGGGTCAAGACGTACAATAGATGCAAAGCACTTTCAGCTCGAGTTTGGCCCTCCTCAGTGCTTAGATCAAGACTTATACCCAATTGAGCCTCTGCTTTCTTTCCCAATGAGGAAGTAGCATGGCTCTATTAAGAACCACATATGCGAGTTTTGGAACCCTGTATGCGTCATTATGCAGAATTGTTTCTTCTTTGAAGCTTCTCGCAGAACCTTATATCCAAATCTGGAGAGGCGCATCTACAAGCTTGGTTCACCAATAAGACAACCACCGAAAGAAGGATCTTGACTAGAATTTCAAGAGGCGATAAACTCTATGTCGAGCATAACAGAAATGAAGGACAGTTCGATGCTTCAACATTATGCATGGAAGCTTACGGCGGGGTTTTTCTTTTTTTTTTATTTTTTCAATGCAGTATATGAATTTTATCTTCAATGTATTCTCCTTAGCTAAATTCCCAAATAGTCGCGAACATCTCTCTTGGTAGTTCTGAACGTTAGTCTATCGTCACCATCGTTATAGAACTGGTTATCGGAATCGTCACCATCATCGTCGCTTTCACTGTCTAAGCTATCCGAATCGATACCATGGAAAAGTGTAGAATCGTCAAGATAGTCAGGTACCTCTTTTTTCGATCGTAATAAAGAGTTTAAATTCAAGCTTTTGGTGGAGGCTGATAAACTCGACTTAGTTAATGTTGGCCTTGTATGCGTAGAAGATCGGCTTTTTTCTTCTTCTGGTAACGACGCTGAAGAACTGTTTACTGACGGTATGGGTATAATTGAAGATGGCGGTAGTTCATCCTTGGAGTTGAGTCTCTTCATAGCAGTTTTCCCTGGTGCAGGTATTGGTTTATATTGTATGTTACTTTTGGAACTAAGATAAGAATCATTGAACGTTATGAATTCCAGCATTTCTGTTTTGGTAGAATTCCCAACAGCAAATTCATGAGATTTGATTTTCTCAATAGGTATTCTCTTGGTGGGGTTTTTATTCAACATTTTTGATACCAAGTCATTGAATGCTTCTGAATCTGTATCTAGCGAGTCTTTGAATTGAAGCTCCAGAGTTATAATTTCGTTGAAAAGCTCAAACTCGTTTTTCCCATTGAAAGGTAGAGTCTGGTAGAAGAGACAGTATAATGTTACCCCAAGCGCCCATATGTCGATTTTATAGCCGATCTGATTCAAATTATTAGCCTTGCATAGTTCGGGTGCCAAAAATGCTGGAGTACCCAGTGTTTCTGAGCTCAGAGATCCTGAAGATACCTGCTCAATTGAATGACTGATTCCAAAGTCTGAAATCTTAACTTGATAATCGTCAGTTACCAATAGATTCGAAGGTTTGATATCACGATGGACTATCCCCATTCTATGTAAGTATTCGAGACCTAGTATTACGTCTTTGGTTATGGACCTGATAGCTGGAAACGAGTATTTGAATTCTGAGCCAAAGTTTAGTTCGCCCTTGGAACAATACTCTAATATCAAAAAAATTTTGCTTGATTTCGGATCGTCTAAAACTTGGTACAACTTCAGAATCTTGGGATGGTTGACTAACAGTTTCATGATCTTGATCTCGTTGTCAATTCTCTCCAATCGGCTCCTCGGGTTTTTATTCAAAATCGAAATCTTGGTTACTTTTGATATCTCTTTCAAGGCGAACAGATTGCTCTGATCATCTTTTGCTAAGTAAACCTTGGCAGTGTGGCCATTCCCCAGCTTTGAAATTAATTTGTATTGGTTCAAGTACTTCTCGTTTGTCTCTAAATCTTTTGTGAGATTAACTTCTGTCACTGTTCGTATCTCATTTTGGTCACAGCTCATCTTTCACTTGTTGTGATTTGGCGAAAGACAAATGTAAAGATATCAGAAATTTGATGGGGTGGCAAAATCAATTCTTCATCCAAGAGAGTGAACTGAATTATAGAGAGCGAGAATGTACTAGTTAATCCGCACGCTTTTCTGGCTTCTTTTAGTATTGTACAATGTCCTGTATTGTTTACGCTTTGAAAGCTTAATCTAATTTTTAATTCAGTTTTTGTAAATTAGTGACAGGTGTAAAAATTCCACTACTGACGAAATTCAAGAAGTTTGTAAAGCAAATAATAGCTAGATGGAGAAGATTTGATAAAGAGGCGGGGGCGAAAAAAAGGGACGATAAATATATATAGTGAATGTTTTAGAAGAGTGAGGGTGATGTATAAATTTGAGTGAGAAAGGTTCATGAAACCAGTTCTTGAACCAACGTGTAAGCAAACGATTCGAGAGCAGCACATATAGTGGTGGAGGAAAAAAAATAGCAAAAATAATGACCAGTAAATGTAGTGAAAAAGAAGTACAAAATGAATGTAAGTAAGCAAAGAGAGAGAGAGAGAGGAGGAAGAAGAAGAAGAAGAAGAAAAATACCCAATTCTGAAATACCTTGAAAAACCAACAACACGAGCTATATAAGAGATGACAATCATCTCATGTCAACAAGTAGAAAAAATAGGAAAAAAAAAAAAAAAAACGACTAAAGTATTCAAAAGCCAAATATGAACATCAATAAACTGTTGAGTTAATGCTTATTGTGCGTTCTTAAATGTTGTGCCAAATTATCCGATCTGCTGAACTTTTTATCGCAAAATTTGCAAGGGAAAGGACGTATGTTGGAATGAACAGATCTTATATGCCTTTTCAGATGCTCCGATCTTCTGAAGGCTTTTGGGCATCCGTCGCATTTGAAAGGTTTTTCGTTATCGATGATTGTGCTTGTTAAGGAGCTGGATGAAGAAGATATTGGGTTTGGAGGGGGAATTGGAGTGAGTGAGGATACAGGTGTAGGTATTAATGGAGCTGTAGTTGGTACGACTGAATCGGATTTTCTTCTTTTCGTTACTGATGTCTTGATGAACTTTGGAGGACTGTCGGATAGTGTGACGTTTAGAGGATTTATAGTGGGTTTCTTTGAATGGTTTATCTTTTGGTTTTCGTTTATCCATGTAGCTATAGCATCTTGGAACTCTTCGTTCATCGACCAATTAGACTGTTTTCTTTCCTTTGCGGGTTCTGTGTCGCCATTGGATCCAGAGTTGACAGAGCTGTTGTCATTATAGTCCTGATGTTTCTTGTTCGTCGTATATGAAACATCGATGGAACTAGCAGACGAGCTTAGTTGTCTTGGGTTTATTGTCGATATTTGAGGACTCTGAGTGTATTTGAAGTTGAATAGGTTCAAGTTGTCATTTGTAAGGTTGTTGTTGCCATTGTCATTGTCATTGTCATTGTCATTGTCATTGTCATTGCCATTGCCAATGTTATTGCCATTGTTATTGTTATTGTTATTGTTATTGTTATTGTTATTGCCGTTATTGTTGCGGTTGCTCGTTGGATTCGCCGTAGTGGATACAGCAGGGTTCACTGTACTTGTGCTCGTGGTGTTTATTGACGACGGCGAGTACTGCAGATCTTCGCTAGGGTTATATAGGTTGCTGTGAGATTTCAGCAAAACTTCGTAGAGGTCGATCTGCTGGTTGTACTGAGGGTACAGGAACTCTTCTGACGTATCGGTTTGTTGCTGGTGGTCGATAAAGGACGAAATCAGATCTGAATGAACAGTGGACATCGTTATTCTAGCTTCTATTGCATTTGAGATAAGCAGCAAAAATATTATGAAACAATCAGTTGAATACGCTCAACAGCAAAGTGAGAGTATCAAATTGGTTAGCAGAGTGCGATTAGCTCGTTCGTAGAAAGAAGGGTGCGTGTGCGTGTGCCTGTGTGGTACTCGGTATGAGCGTTTTCTCAATTTTTATTAATGGGTGTTTAAATAAGATGATGGCTGTTTGGAGTTAAATTGAAATCTTGTCGGAAATGATAAAAATGTGACAATTCAATTGGACAATTGCTATTATAATCACGACAACGGGGAACACAAGAGCGGAGGACACAATCGAGATTTGGTAATATAGAAAAGAAAGGGAAAAAGAAAAAAGAAGAAGAAAAAATCGACTCTAATTACAGAATAAGATGGGCGTCTCTACATATACACTGGTCTTCGTCTTCGTTCTCGTTCTCGTCTTTGTCCTTGTCTTTGTCCTCGTTCTTGTCCTTGTTTAGTGGATCTCTCTGTCTAAGCGAAAAAACTTGTAGTACTACCTCTCCAGTTATTCCGGTCTCACCTGCTCGAAATAATCAGAGAGGTTGAGTAATCATCTCACAAAAAATGTGTTACACCTACCTCCCCTCGCTTGTGCTCTATATATGCCACATGATTTCATTTGCCCTATACACATAGCCTAGCCCCAGCAAAGAACAACAACAACAACAAGAAAACGTAGACGGTGTGCACAACTGTTATTCGAAAAGAGCAGCACGAGCCTCTGTCTGTGTGTCTGTCTGTGTGTCTCTCTGCCCCATTACCGGTGCTAAGAGACTTTCACACATATAATAATAATAATAATAATATATTATTATGATTATTATTGCTGTTCCGTAACTGTGCTTGTCTGTACCGGCACTACGATTATACCCGTAGAGAAAAAAGTCCTGGCGGTAACCACACCAAATAAATAAAACAAAAAAAGCACTTTTTCCCGCATTGGGCAAATGTCCCATCCGGGACACTCGAGAATTCCCAAAAGGGTAAGTCTTCTTTATTCAAATCGAGCATCCTATTGGGGCTGTATGTCCGGGTAACGTTGTTATTTCCTGATTAGGAACAAATTACGCCCTTTCTGAAACTCCTAAACAAGTTTGAAATTCAGAGAGGGACCTTTTATATAACTAGCATCAATTATTGCTATAGCGGGCTGACCTTCACCAACGCAAGGGAGGACGACGACGACGAGAAAGCTTGATTTTTAACACAGCGGCTCGCCCATTGACGCCAATTCACCTTTTGCCAGCACAAGAGACCCACTGAGACACAAAACACAGAAACACAGAAACACAGAAACACAGAAACACAGAAACGCCTTCTCCTGCTCTAAATCTATACCAGGGAAAGAATAAATAAAAAAAATAAAAACAATGTCCCTCGTCAATTCCGACCAATACTCGATCAAGTCAAGAGCATCTTCCGTCTATCAGACGAGCGGCAAACCGCTTTCAGCAGAAGCTATATACAGGGCAAAGCTAAAGTACGGGATCTACCAGGCGCCTTCTCAACAAACAATCGGTGTGCCAAATGGGACAAACGCTTCAGACACTGCTGCTTTGCTAGCAACGTCAACAGACCTCTCTATTGATACTTACAAAAGAACGATAGCGCCAGACGCGCAGAGCGCTGCCTTGTTTGCCAGAAAGGACACTGCACCAAAAGCCTGGACAAGAGACTATATTGACGACGATGCTGCCTCTGCTGCACACGCAGTAGGGTCCATGAAAATTGGCGCTGAGGAGATTGTGAAGAGCGAAATCGCAAGCGACGGGATAAACGCTGCCAAATCTGTGTCTGCTAAGCCAAGTAGTTACTACGCTTCTGAAAGACTGGCTTCGTTATATGCCTTTGACAAGGTTAGAAACGGCGCAATCTCTACCAAATCTGATTTCAACATTGACACTTTGACCAAATCGTCTACGCTGAAGGCTGAAAGTGCAGTCTACGACAGATTGAACCCTGAAAAAGACCCCTCCGTCTATGGGTTGGCCATCACGCCGAAACTAAACGACTCTCAGTACGAGTCCTTTGCCGCAGTTGGAGCCTTGGCGTCTCAAAATTTCGATCCAAAGCAAGAGACTGATGTAGGCTTAAGCGACTTGGAAGTCTTCAAGAACTCACTGGTTGATCCAAGGGTTCTGGAGGCTGCGAGAAAAAATGCGACCAAGACCTTGGAAGGTGTTGACAAATACTTGAGCACTCAGGACTTGTTCTTCAACCCTGAATTCAACAAGGCTGCAGCAGAGATTGCCAAGAAGAACTACGCTAAACGTGAAGTTAAAAATAGCAAGATTAATCTAGGAGGTGGTTTGTACATGACGCAAAAGGAGCTGGATGACATTGCGAGAAAAATCGTTAATCCAGTTTTGGAGGATATCAGCAAGCAAGCAAAGGCACAACGTTTGAGAGACTCCGAAGTCATAAGAAAGAAACAAGAACAAAAAGCAGCCCAGGAAAAATTGAGAACGGAAGCAAAGAACAAGAAAATCGAAGAACGGAGATTGAAAGCAGAGGCTAAGATCAAAATAAAACAAGAGATTGAGGCTGAAAAACAGAAGCAACAAGCCGCTTTAGCAAAGCTGGAAAAGGCCAAGAAAGCTGAACTGCAAAAGCATAAAGCTGTCTTGACTGCAAAACAAGAGGAAGAATTGAAGAAAAAGGAAGAGCTGAAGACCAAAAAGACCTTGGAGACCAAACGTTTGAAAGAGGAAGAGTCTAAAGCTGAAGCCATTCGCCAATCAGAATTGAAGGTTGTTGAAAATGAGCGTGACGAAAGATTGGCACCAATCTTAGCAAACCTAAAGGCTGAGGAGGAAAAACTAGCAGTTTTGAACGAGGAGAAGGCAGCTATCGAAGAAATCACCGAATCCCAGGAAGCTGATTTCGAAATCGCTCAAAAACTCTTGAAAACTTCGCAAGATGAATTGAAATTTGCTGAAGAAAAACTAGCTACATTGAAAACTGAAATTGAAGAATCAACTTTGGAGAGTGAGAGACTTTTGAAAGAATCTGAATTGAGAACAGCTGAAGCCGACGTTGCCTTGAAGAAATCTTCAGAAGTTGAAGCTGAAGCAAAATTGAAAGAAGCTGAATTGAACAAGGAGAAATCAAAGCTCGAAAACGAAAGAGTTGAATTGGAGTTGAAATTGGAACAGGCTAAAGTTGATGCATTGAACGAGGAGAAAAAGATTGCTGAAATTCTACCACCAACTGAACCCGAACCTGAAGAAGCTGAGTCTGTCTTAGAGCCTGAGGTTGAATCTGTTATAGAACCTGAAGAAGAAGGAGCAAGTAAGGACATCTCCACCAGATCGGTCGTTGATGAAGCTGGTGCTATCACATCTAAGGCTAACGGATCTAAGGTTTCTGAAACAGAGACTACTGAAACAAAAGCCAAAACAAAATCTGCAGAACCTGCAGAGCCTGTTCCAAGACTACCATCGATGGTTGATGCCGTCATCCCAAAAAATTATGTCCCACCTTCGAAAGGCTCCAAGGAGAAGGAAAAGAAGAAAAAAGCCAAAAAGGCCAAGAAAACCTCAACTAGTAGAAACAACTCATTGGCTACAAAGCCTGTCTCAACACCTGCTGCTAGTGCAGTCAAACCTGCAGAACCAGTCATCAAAAAAGACACGCCAAAAGCTGTTGAAGAAAAGCCATTAGTCACCGAAGACAAATCAAAGGCACCTGTGAAAGCTAAAGAAAATGCAAACGTGGTTGCAACCAGCACCGGTACTGAAACTGAAGAGTCCCCTGATGCAGTTGAAGGTGAAGAACTCAAGCCTACATTTTCAGGATTCTCACAAGGATCTGAAGATGCTGAGGAAAAGGATAAAAGTTTTTTCAAAGAGCAATTTTGAACTTAACATTGAGCGTGTGTTTTTATAAGATATTGTAGGTTATGTTTTTGTTTGTTTACAGTTTGTATAGTTTATCATTATTATATTATAGTTTTCAATCGTTGATATAGGTAAAAAGCTGTTTTTGTAATAAGCTCACAGGAGCAAAGAAGAAAAGAAAAAATCATACTCTATCAGTTGCAGTCTTAGCGGATAGCAGTTCGAAAACAGATTGTCATATCATACGGGATTCAAAGAGGCATGTTAGTGTCTTGAGTCATGAATTTACCAGTCACATGTATCTAATGATTCTTTCTCGCCAGTTTTTAGGTGGCTGCTCCACATAATCACTTTCAATTGCATTTTGATCATCACCCAAGTAGTAGTTCTTTTGAGTGAACGAAACCAAGAAAGGAATACAAGTCAGCCCTAGCGCTGGAATGAATAGATAGTAGACAACGTGATTATAAGCGTTCACAGCACCTTGTCTAATAGCTGAATCCCAAGCATTCTCGCGAATAGCTGTGATGCTGTCATAGAAAGTCAAGACTTGAGCATCAGTGACTGAGGCAGGTAAATAATGTCTCAAAGCACCGTACATCTTACCACTCCATATAGCACCAGCGATTGCACATCCGATAGCATAACCAATTGAAGACCAGAGATTCAACAGTGAGATTACTAAAGCAGTATCCTGGTGAGGAACTGAGGCCTGCGACGCTACTTGTGAACCGACAACAGAGCAAGCCCCACCGATACCAATCAGCAGCTGGGTCCAAACCAAGGCAACATCGGAGGCATGTTTTCCTCTTGCCCAGTAAGTGATTCCCATAGATATCACTTGTAAAGCAAGACCGAAAACTTGGATATACTTGGCACGATGAGTGTATCTCTGGATTATGCCAACGACTAAGCCGAAGAAACAGAGCCCCAAACTCAGAGAGTTGTTGAAATAACCCCAGTTCTTATCGGACCAGTTTTTAATGACATAGACATAGGAAGAGTAGTACAATAGTCTAATCATGCCACCACACTCATAAAAGAAATCGATAATAACCGCTGTAACAAACGTTCTGTTTAGCAAAACTCTCTTTGGCATAGCTGGATACTTGCAGAACCAGAACTCATAAATTGCATGTGCTATCAACAGAACACCGCCAACAACAAACATGGCTATCAAACTTGGGTTTTTCCATTCATTTTCAGCTGTAGCGTAAAGTGAGAAAGGTAGCAGTAACAAAGACCAACCGAATCCCATGACGACTAGCCCCAGGAAGTCAACTTCGAGCAGTTGTTGCCAGATGAAAGCGGTCCATTCACTTCTTGTACGTTTCGTATCTTGATGAGCAACGACATTTTCTGGGTGGTCAATAGACATTTTCCGTTCACCTTCGTGTTCTAAATAGGTCATTATTGTGATGATTGGCAAAGTGATAGCTGGCAAAATGATTGCAAACATACCATAACCCCAACGCCAGTTGGTAGCTATGATATCAGCAGCAATGTATGCACCATACCAGTAGTTGATGAAGTAGGGAAATGATACAACACCTATCAATAAACCACGATATTTCAAAGGAGTTACGTCTGCTGAAATGATGGTGATAAGCAAATTCAGTCCTGTAGATCCAATACTGACAATAACTTGGCCGGCAATGTAGGCGGAGATGTTTTTCGAAGCAGCAGTTATGATATAACCCACGGTATAGAATAACAAACAGACAAACATCGAAATAGGTCTTGAAGAAACATCTGAAATTTTGGAGATCATAGGCTGCGAAACCGAAGATATAATACCTGTAGCGATACTGGTCGTGGAGATCATAGTATGATGGCCCAGATCAGAAGTGGCCAATGGAGTATAGTTGTAAGTTGTCACAGAATCTAAAGAGAGCCCCCATGCAAGCACAAACAGAGAACCACAGAATAAAAGTCGCATGAACATTCCTCTCTTCGTGCTGTCCATGGCGTACTTGACGTAATCCATCTTACGAACACCTCTTGAGTGGTATACCGTTGGTGCAACCTCCTGCTTTTCAGGGTCGTGTACCTCATTATTGATATCAAAAGCAGCTCTGTGCTCATCGTCTAGCTCATCGTTGTTGATGCTGCTGCTTGAGCCCTTGGAGTTGCAGTTATCATTATCGGCTGCCTTTTCAATATTGATTTTAGACATGGCTACAAGCTTGGAATAAAAAAAAAACCCATCTCGTGCGATGCGAGTGGTTCAGTAGTCCTTACTAGCTCATCTTATATATCATACACCATCGAGTGGAAATACTATTTCCACTGTTGGGCACTCAAGATATTTGTGCAAAGAGCTGCTTGAAGAGGTGCATGAAGCTAAGCAAAAGACGGTAGTGATGCTTTATGAAATTTCTTAGTAAGCGCTCTTTTTATGTATATATCCACCGCGAGGTCCATTCACACTTTAAATGCACACTATCTGGAAGATCAAAGCACCGAGAAAAAGATAGAGTTCGGTGATTGGCATCTTTCTTCGGTCGCTCAAGCTGAGTAGTATTGGATGCCAACGTACAGGTGCCGCTTCTCACTTTGAAAGCTTCTGATCTTGTCTCATAGCTCTAGCTTCAATACATATAGTGTCACAAAGGCGGGTTTAGCGTTTTAGCGTTTAACGTTTTTTTTTTCTTTTTTTTTTTTTTTTTAGATGTTTCACTCACTCAAACAATTTTAGGAGGGAAAGTGCTTGCAGGAATCTACAAATCTATGTTACTCTAGAGTAACTACCGGTCAGAGTGTAGTATCTCGAGAGGCAGACTGTCTCATCAGAATGCAGAATGTTGATGTACATCATAAACACGCTTACGTATTGGACGGAGGTTTTTGGGCGCGCTGTCACCAGCACACCAATAAGTAGGTGTTGGGGTTTTTGAAGGTTTTTGAAGGTTTTCATGTACTTAGTACCTTACTTCTTATTTACAGTGGCCATTCAAGAAGCGTAGAACCTATCTTTGGAGCATGTTGCTTAGATCCTGCCGCTCCATAATACCCAGCCGGTGAGTACTAATGCTGAATACAGAGATTCCGCTCGATAAAAGAAAAAAGAGCTTTAAAGAGAGTGAATAGCTCAATTGCGCGTAACGTTTGAGCTGAGCCCCGTGACAAGAAAGTATCATGTGTGTGACATCGTGGTTCTTCTGCTTGCAGCTACAGTAATGTAATCTTTTTGATCATCCGCCAGCAAATGAATCAAATAACCTCAGTGCTAGATCTCAAGTGCTCAGGCAGCGAGCGCTCTTGCATAATAAGTGACGTTTGCCAAGATGGCCTTGAAGCTCTCTCGGCATTTAGTTTATTCTAGATGCAGGGCATGCATGCAAAATAATCAAGTAACTCTTACTGAAAAATACATGAAGTTTCTAGCTTTCCAGAAACAGAAGCGTCGACTCTTCAAGTTAGTCGAGATAGCAACCAGATGGGATCTCCATTCGACAGCTTCTTTGCTGTTTTCTTTTATATTTTTTTTTATTTTTTGCACCTGCCCATTAAATCAGCTTGGATATTGGCAAATTAGAATTCTCAGGCTATCTATATTCACCAGTCAAGAGTGGAAAGTGCTTTACGCAGTATTATCACCTGTGTATCACTGTGCTTATTTGTGCATGCCTCTCTGAAGGTATTTTCATTGGCTGTCTTCTTGGAAAAGGTGGTTTTTCTCCAGTTGGAGATCTTCATGCATCGGCGGAAATCCTCAACACAAAGCTCAACTCTCGAATTGCATAATATATTTGCTACTTAAAAAGCCTCTCTCAATCCTGGCAATATCTACAACTGCAGCGTGTTTCCGCTTTCTGCTTTCCGCTTTCTGCTCACACCTACTTCACTAAATAACGTACTGGTGTGTCCATACTTATATGTCGACATGTCGATACGTGGCCCTTCTGCGAGCATTTCCGTTCTAACGTCTGGGATAGTTTGGGCATATACACTCTCCGCTATCTAGAAAGCAGGATTTCGACAAGAACAGGAAGGGAACTGTATTTCGTACATTGAGAATGAAAGGTGCGGTGTGCGCATATATGGTTATGCGCTTCAGTGTATGTTTGTTGTGTGGATCAGAAGTAGGGTAAAAAAATAAAAAAATTGGAAAGAAAAAATGGAAAAATGGGAAAATGGGAAAAGAAGCTTATTTTATCTAATGCTGCCTATAACGATATTTGTGTTATGTAATCTTGTGGTAAGCATGTACACGGGATCTGATCGAACGGTTCGAGCTCACGGCTGTTCGTCTAGCTGGTGCAAAGGAGGCTCCGTCGACCAATGAGGTTCCCAGGACATAATCCAAACCCCCAATAGCCTTAGGCCTATTGATTATAGCGGGCTGATGACCTTCGACTTATTAAGCAATGCACAGAAGGAAGAACTCGACTCTCAGTCCCTAGCCTCCACTTACTGCTGCTCGCGCGTAATACTTCCTCTTTCCCTTGAGTTGATGCTGATCACCTGGTATCCAGGTCAAATGACCGGTATTAAACAACAGGAAAAGCGAGACGAAGGAAAAAAGAAATCAAGAGAGAGCTATAGGCCAGACGCAACTACTCTTGAAACGAACTATGGATGGGGGGACTACAACACCATGCTGCTGCTGCTGCTGCTGCTGCTGCTGCTGGTAGAATAACATAGTGTGATCGTCCTTTGATGTTTCGTTCTCCCTTTAGGTGGAGCATACAGGACCAAGGCCAGGGCGAGGATTATAGTGGAGACCGGCTGGTGTTGCGACCCCGCAATCTCGGAGGTACGGCAGCCTTATAAATTCCATAAAATACTCGGTCTAGTCCTTCCATCAACCCTAATTCCGGGGTCTCGTTTCCTCTTAAGCGTCAAACTCATTCACGACGTCATATATTCGATAATTCAGTTGAAAGATATCCATATCGAATGATAATGTGTATATATATATATATATATATATATGTAAATGTATACATATGGAAGCGGGAAGTCTATATATAGTGCCTCTTCAATCTGAAACATTACTCTCAGTTATACTCAACATGTCTACAAAAGCATCAAAGTCCAAACGAACAAGAACAGGGTGTCTCTGCTGTAGAAAACGACACAAAAAATGTGATGAACAGAAACCAAGTTGTAACTTTTGCGTTTCAAAGGGCCTAACGTGTGAATGGCCAATAAGAGGCAAAATATTTGTCAATTATGGTTCTTCTGAATCAAGCAACGAGTCTGCCTTTGATAATAGAAGCTTGAATGGACTCATTACTCCGGAATCCTCCCCAAAAGCGTTAGATCATGCCAATGTATCCAGTCAGGATGATAACGACCACAGAACATCTCCATACCTGATGAATCCCATACTACGAAATGACTGTGAACCGATAACCCTGCCCTCTTTGAAAAACTACCATTTCACACCCAACTACAATCGGATCAATCTAGATAAATACCAAATAAGTTTCACAGGTGATATGTCGACTCCAAAGATTGAGAATACAAACTTCACTGCTGGTCTCCAGGGAACAAAACGATTGTCTGTGAATTCGCTACTGAATTGATTATTTATTCGTGCTAGATCCTGGGATCTCTTATTATTTATAATGTTTTTAATGAATGTGATGCTTTCAAAAGTACTCCGTAGAAGCAGAGCTGAGTTTGTTTGAGATCGTAACAAGCACACTGTAATTACGATCTGCATTGATCAGTTGTGCTAACGCTCAAACGAATCAGCAGACCTTGGAACTGTTAGGTAAACTAGTTATCGATTTATGGTTTTGAAAATAAAATCAAAGCTGATCTATATACAAAATATTTTTGTACTACATAAAACTAAATACGCTCATCAAGATCTGTTTTGGGAAAAAAAAAATCCTAACCAAAAGAAACGATGGGAAATTGAAGTTGCAAAGTTGACACAGCCTGTGTGATTGTAAAAGGAATAATTTTCAAATCAACTAGTAGCTTCTCTTATACAAATCAGATCCTTCCTCTCTATACACAGTCTTTTCGCCGAGTTTCCCCAACTTTTACTAATAGAGCTTTCGCACGGAATTGTTAAGGGAAGCAACATACACTTTTTCGAAAAAGACTCCAGTGGTTTAATCTACTGGATGAGAGCAAGAAGTTTGTTATTTTATCGAAAGTCACATTTAACCACTTCACGAGTTTCACATGTCTGCAGCTCAAGCGAATGGGAAGCTTAACGGCCATGCCAAAAGAGCTGAAACCAGATCAGTTGCTGAACAAGAAAATCTTGAGGATAGTTTAAGTTCTCTATTGTCGTCATCATCATCAATTATACAACAACAAAGTGACTCTATTGAGATTTCAAAGGTCTATAACAAGGCAGCAAGGCTCTTTGTTATTAGAAAATTTCGAGAATCATTCAAGATAACCTCTTCGCTCATTGATTTAATAGCTGAACCATTCAGCGAGGATGATCTCGATGATGATCTTTTTATAAACTGTTGGTCATTATACTTGAATCTGATTGATGTTTATATCAACAAGTCAGATTTAATGGTGAACTACGATCAAAACTTGAGGAATTCTGATCTTGAGCAGCTAGTTTCGAGATTTCATTCCAACTATCTTTTTGATAAAATAACAGATTCAAATAGAATAATCAGCCCGAAGCTGATTTCACTATTGATTGTGGTTTACCTGAACGACAAAAGCACAGATCTAACTAAGTTGAGAGCCAAAGTTGAAATTTATCTTGTTACTTTCACAAGCTATATACAACAGGGGGTTATCGAGCAATCCATCACGGACAAATATTTTGCTTCATACCAAGAACTGTTGCAGACATATCACATATCCCTTCTGCCCAAGCTCGGCAATTTTGAAGAGAATGAATATCTAATAACGAACAATACATATATCATCGACCCTTTAAAACTGATTGAAGAGTTACACAACGTCGAGCGTAATTTGAAAGAGCAAAAACTGAAATTCGACAAGGAAAAAGAGCTGCAGCTAGCGAGAAGGGCAAAAGAAAACCAGGATTCAGTCAGAAGACAACAAAAAAAGATCAAAGAACAGGAAGAGCTACAAAAAACCCAACCCAGAAACGAAAAGAAAGATCTGATTTCCACTTCAACCACCGAATCTTCAATCCTGGAGATAATAAAAGATCACTTTCTTTCCAAATACTCTGACAGACAGGCTCAATTGATGGGAGCGATATCTCTTATATCGTTATTATTGTTGGTCTTGAAGAACAATAATGTAAGAGCCCTATTACAAAACAACAAATTAAGACAGTTTTTCAGATCTTTCTGGACGAGGCTGATGAGTACACTGCAGATGGCATTCAAAGTTACATATATATAGCACCAGCTGATCGATTATACTGCAGATCTGTTTTGCTGTATTGTACTGTAATATGTATATACTTCTCGTTATTAGTAAAACCAAATTAAGAATTGCCTCTTTTAGGTTGAAATAATTTCATAACTAATTTCCTAAAGCAGAAACGAAAAAAAGCAGCTCAAATTTATGGAAAAAACAAAAGTGAAAACAGAAAATAACCCTTAAGAAACACCAGCGGGCAAAAAAAGCAGAGCATTAGCTTGGAATCAAGAGAAAAAAGTACTGTTTCTTAAAATTGCATTGACAAGGACAAGCAAGGACGAGAAAGTAAATTACAGCAACGAAATCTTTACTCGAACGAGCTTGATCCATCATCGAAAAGGTGGTTCTTATCGATCAAAGCCATAATATCAACAACCAAAGCAAAAACCAACAAATTGGTTGACCATTATATTCATTTAACATGGCAACTGACTCCAATGACGACCTATATCCCCTCGCTCTCCTAATGGATGAGCTCAAGCATGACGACGTTGCTAACAGAGTTGTCGCTATGCAGAAGCTGGACACAATTGCATTGGCCTTGGGACCTGAACGAACTAGAAATGAATTGATCCCATTTTTGAAGGAAGTTGTACAAGATGATGAGGATGAAGTGTTCGCAGTACTAGCTGAGCAATTGAGCCATTTTGTTCCCTTGATTGGAGGGATTGAATATGCAGATGTACTACTCCCAGTGTTTCACGATTTAGCAATTACAGAAGAACCTGTTGTTAGAGACAAGGCTATTGATTCTTTGAACCAAATTGCTCTACAATTTTCAGCGAAGCAAATTGAAGAGCATTTTATCCCTTTCATTGAAAACTTGGCCAATGCAGACTGGTTCTCGAGTAAGAGTTCTTCAACTGGGTTATTCCAGAGCGTAATAACTAGAGTAAATGACGAATCAAGAAGAAACTTGTTAAATCTGTATCTAAAGCTGGTACAAGATGAATCACCTCTAGTTCAAAGGGCTGCTGGAAACCATTTACCTAAGATCATTGATTTATTGACAGAGAATCCAAACTTATCGAACCAACAGGATTGGGACTTAATCAGTTCGATGTTTCAGTACTTATCAAACGATAAGCAAGATTCTGTTAAATTTTTATCAGTTGATGTTTTGATTTCGATTTTACAGTTTTTCAAAGTGAAGGATGACACATCCCATAATAAAGACTTGTTGAACAATGCACTTAGATTGATTCAAGATGTCAGTTGGAGGGTACGTTATATGGCCGCTGATAGATATGAAAAACTGGCTATTAATTTTAGAGATGATGAGGAAAGCATCAGTGCCTTGGTGGAACCTTTTATCAGTTTATCAAAAGATAACGAAGGTGAAGTTAGAAAGGCAATCGCAAAACAATTACCGGGTTTCAGCAAATTACTAAAACAAGATACATTATTGGAGAAAATCATACCTCAGGTCGAGGATTTGAGTAACGATCCTTCCGAGGTTGTTAGATCTTCATTAAGCAGTCAAGTTACAAACCTAACCCCATTGTTGGATAAAGAAAACGTTATAAAATATTTATTACCAATTTTATTAACGATGCTAAAAGATGAGGATCCCGAGGTGAAGCTGAATATCATTTCGAATTTAAAAATTGTTAACGACGCCGTTGGAATTGATCTACTAACTCAATCCTTATTACCTGCAATTTCAGAATTAGCGAAAGATAAACAATGGAGAGTTAGATTAGCCATTATTGAGTACGTTCCATTACTAGCAGAACAGTTAGGAGTCTCATTTTTCAATGAAGAACTGGGAGATCTAGTGCTATCTTGGTTATGGGATAATGTCTATTCAATAAGAAATGCTGCTGTTACTAATTTGGTAAAGTTGGCCGAAATTTTTGGATCAGACTGGGCTAATAATGAAATAATCTCAAGAATATTGAAAAGTGATCCAAGCTTATTAAACAATTTTGTTTATAGATTAACTTCTTTATTCACCCTGACGAGATTGATCCCAGCTGTTGATAAGTCGGTTACGATTACCGAAATACTACCATTTGTCAACAACTTGATTAATGACCACGTTCCAAATATCAGATTTAACGTCGCAAAATCCTATCTAGTTGCCACCAAAGCCCTGTTGAATGCTTCTGATCAAGAAGAAGAGGGCAAAGAAAAGCAGAAACAAAAGCAAATAGATCCAAAGGACCTCAAGGATTCTATTGAGTATGTCAAAGAGAAGATTATACCAAATCTTGAAACTCTAAAGAACGATGATGACACCGATGTTAAATTTTTTGCTAATGAATCTTTTGATGGAGTGAGTAAAATTTTGGAGAATGTCAGTGCTGCAAATTGAGTATCGATGAAAAATAGTAGCCGACTATACACATGAACAAATACTTCCTCATCGCATGCCTTCTCTTTTATTTTTGCCCTTTTGTTCATTCTTTAAACATAACTTCCATATAAAGCCGTTTTTGTAGACATCCAGATCGGGTAATTTTCACTGATTGTTCGACGTAACTGGAAAATTTCACACAACTCGACACAACTCGACACAACTCGACACAACTCGACAACTCAACGGTGTCAATAATTCTAAGCAACTGTAAATAAAAATCCAACTCTCAATGACCGAACTCATCAAAGGACGGTTCCGCAAGGATTTCAAATATAAGGCCATAATTGACAAGGTAATAAGTGGAGATCGTGTTGTCTCACATCTCTACTTCGACGATGGCTCAGATCTCGAGGTCGTAACTCTAATAGCTGGAGTCAAAGCGCCAAGACCAAGCGATCCCAAAACTAAAACTCCTGGTGAGCCACTGGGTGATGATGCTAAGAAATATATAACCGTCAGATTGCAGAATCAGAAGGTCTTTGTATCCTTCATTGGCACGAGCTCTACAGATGTTCCAATTGTCAAAATTTATCATCCAGCTGGAAATATCAGTGAGAAGATCCTAGCAGCTGGGTATGATGAAGTTGCTGACTGGCAATCCACATTTATTGGGCCAAGTGGGATGCTGTTGCTGAGAAATGCTGAAAAGGAGGCCAAACTAGCTGCGAAAGGGTTATGGAAATCATTAAAACCATCTCCAGCAACTACGACATCTGTAAATGACTCATCTTTCAAAGCTCATACTACAATTTCCGGAACCATTGCTAGAGTGGTCAGCCCAGACACCTTCGCAATCAATCTGAAAGATGGGTCTCAGAAGCTAGTCCATTTATCTTCAATCAGAGCTCCTCGTCAAGGGGATGCTACTGCGCCTTTCTTACCACAAGCTAGAGAATTTGTTCGCAAATATGTTGGTAAAAATGTCAAGGTATTGACTGATGGTTTCAGAAACGAAACTCCAGTTGTCACCATTACCTTACCAAATGGCAAAAACTTGGCAGAAGTTGTTGTGCTCAACGGATACGCCACTGTTATAAGACACCGTCGTGATGCGGACGACAAATCATCTCATTGGGATGCATTGATCGAAGCAGAATCCGTTGCCATTAAAGAACAGAAGGGAATCCACTCAAAGAAAATTCCTGAGCCTGAAAATTTAATTGAGGCTTCAGAAAACTCTAGTAGGGCTAAAATTCACTTGAGAACTTTACAGAAGAAACTCAATATCCAAGGCTACATCGACTATGTTATTAGCTCTAACCGTTATCGTATTGTTTTGCCTAAGGACGGGATAAGACTGGTTTTGGTTTTGGGAGGTTTATTGTCAGTTCCTAAAGAGTCACCAATTTCACAAAGCGCCCTCGATTTCTGTAACAAAGAGATTTTACAAAGG
Organism: Liangdongia quercuum; assembly: GCA_030579675.1. Lineage (NCBI taxonomy): Eukaryota > Fungi > Ascomycota > Saccharomycetes > Phaffomycetales > Wickerhamomycetaceae > Liangdongia > Liangdongia quercuum. The sequence goes on along the minus strand of JAKTRK010000076.1, from coordinate 21,224 downwards.
GATGTCACTTTGGATGTTTATGATGTTGATAAAGTTGGTGGATTCATTGGTAACTTGTATCTGAAAAACAGTACTGTCCCATTTCAAGTTGAATTATTAGATAAAGGTTTTGCTAAGATTCATGATGGTTCAGTTTCCAGAACTAAATTTGAAAACCAACTATATGACGCTGAGGAACGTGCTCAAGATCAAAGATTAGGTGTTTGGGTAGATTGGGATCCAGAAGAGGAAGAAAAATTATTGCAGGCTCAAGAGGAGAAGAGACAATTAAAATATGAACAAAAGTTGCTAAAGAACAAAAAGCCTAACGCTTTCGATGATGATGATGAGGAAGAAGACTTATCGAACTTACCGGAAGCTGTCAGAAAACTTGTAATAAGACACTAAATCATACTCGGATTCTGCATTTTTCGATAGATAAAATTGTTGAGCATGGATGAACATTTTCAATTGGACAACCGTGTACTAAATAATGACAAACTAGCTGATCTATTTTGACTGAGCAGACTCAGTAATTGCTCAATTAGGGAAATCTAGTACTGTAAGGTCGTTTGTAGAGACACTTGACTATGTGAGAGATTGTATATTCATCACATAAATTTTCAAGCGTAGAACTTCAGCATCGTCCTGCTAGTTGGAGCTCTACCCTAATGTGTTTTGCCTAGTTAGTCAGCTCAAACTTCCTAAATATCCATACCGTGGGAATTTATGAGCCCTCTTACCGATCATATTAACCTTATACTTTCAGTTATTCAGGCTAGAGATGGGGTCTCTAGTGCAAACAAGTGAGTTTGGGTAACTACGGCTTGTCCATGAACTCCAAGACGCAACATTACACCTTTCTTTCTATAGGAAACTTTATTGACTTAACCTTTTCTCTATTGATGGTCACAGACTTCCTAGTGAATTTTACTTCTCACCATGGAACATGCCCAAATGTTAGATCTAATCTTGTAGTTCTCAAATGAGTACTAATCTAACCTTTTCCGCAAATAGAGCTTGGTTTCAATATACGATATTCACAAAGTGATACCAAAGCCATCATTCATGGGTGGATAACGTTCAGTTAAGATTATTACAGTTGTTTCACATATATATGTATATATATTGTCATGATAATAGCTGACAAAGTGTAGTTGGTTTATGTACAAAAAGAAGTTCAACTGAAAACCGATAATGAGAAAAAAATCGGATGCAGATTCTAGCCCTTAGTTGTTTTCAAGTTTCTTATTTTTGTTCTTTTTAGAACGACCTGAGCCATCAATGAACTTCATGATTTCCTCAACGCTCATGTCAGAGACTTCAGAGCTTGAGACAATTGGAGTTTTAGACCGATGTGTGCCAGATTTTTTTTGAGCATTTTCTTGCTTTTCTCTTTCCTTGAGTGCCTTGACATTTTGCTCTTGAATAGATTTATATTTGGTTAATCTTTCAACCAAGATACGCGCCTGTTTAGTCAAATAATGCTTGTGACTAATTGAGTTATTCAAATCTTTGTGACAGGCTATAGCAACCTTCAAAGCTTCATTGAATCTCTGGTCTTGAATCAACAGATAAGCCAAGCGGAATTTCAAAAACCCTGTTCCAAAACTTTCTTCTCCATTGATCTCAACACTCAATTTGATCAATTTTTCAGAAAGTTCAATACTCTGTTTTGTCAATCCAAGTTTTTGAAAAACAACAATAATATTAGCTAAAATCGTAGGAATTGAAACGTGATTGTTATTGTAGATATCATGCCAAATTTGGATCAATCTACCATAAACTTTTAGAGAGTTTACGTGATTACCGCATTCTTCTTCAAGATAAGCCAAGTTCAACAATGAAACAATAGTATCATGAGAGTCCAAACCAAAAACTCTCTCATTGATAGTGGCAGCTCTACGAATGAATAATGTTGCTTCACGGAAAAGCCCGAACTCCTTATAGATTGGAGACAAGCTGGCATATAGTTTTGCAACTTCTGGATGAATTTGACCATACACCTGCTCATAAACTGATATAGCTTCTGAAAAGAGGGCCAAACCTTTTGTCTTCTTTTCCTCGTCGGTACTGGATGCAAATTGACGACCAGCTTCTAAAATTTGTTCTCCAGCACGAGAACGAGGAATAGAATCTTTAATGATTGGGATGATAGTAATATCATCTGGATTGAACACGTTTACTTGAGAAGCAGGCTCTGCTGAAATGCGAGAATTGTCACGAACTTTTTTGTTCTTCTTCTCTTTGGAAATAGCAACTAAGTGAGCATCATATGATTCTCTGGTGTAGAAATACTCACGTTCGGTCCATTGAATACCAAATTTTCCAGCAATTTCTCTTTGGAGTTGTAATGGTTGAACATAAGTAGACCACCAGTTTTCAGGTAATTGATATCTATAGCGGATGGAAATTTCCTTCTGAATCAATTCCCTAACCAGTGCTGGCGTTAAAGTTTTGAATGACAGTTGCTTTGACTCATAGAATTCTTCATTCTCAATGACAGCTTTAGGTTCAGGGTTCAAAGAGGCACCAATTAGTACATTGTGATAATGAGAGATTAAAGATGGCAGAAGTTCGATAGGCAACTCTGAAGCAAATGACCTCAAGATATGTTTTGAGGCACGAGCAATCAGCTCTTGAATGGTAACAGCCAATAAGCCTTTGAATTGCACAGATTTCACGACAGTCTCTGCATCGTCAATTTCATCTTCTTCATTATCCAATGGTTCAACTTCAGAAGCATTGAAATTCACTTCTTCACCTCTTTTGGAGGCTTCGAGTTTTTCCTGTAATTCCTGTTCAAGTTTTTTTTGTCTTTCTTCAACCTTCTTTTCATAATCTTCATTGAGTTTTGCGAATTCTTCTTTTGCCTTTGACTCAAGATCAAGATGTTGTTGAATTTTCTCTTCAAGAAGTTTAGCGATAGCACCTAAATATCTTACATTGATACCGTTTTTGTGTAGATTATAAACGAGCTGAGCGCCATCAACAGGTACCAAATTAGCGACTGAATCATACTGATTTAAAAATCTTGGAATTAACTCAGAGCTAATATACTTCGACAAATCACGAACATTTGCGTCCTCGTTGCCAACAGAGCTGAATGCATCCACTGAAAATTGTAGTTTAGCGTCATCGACAGTAATTTCTTTTGGTTGTTCGCCTTCCTTTAATTCAGCATTAGGATCAATTCCTTGCTTTTTAGATTCCGCTTCAATCAATTCATTCATTTTCTCATTCCACCAGTATTGGACAGCTTCGATACGAACAACAGTCTGTCTGTGAGGGTATGAAGACTCTTTTTCTTTATCATAATGAGCCTCAATGAACTCAATATCCAATGGCGTGCTGTTGAATAAATCAATCACGTATTTCCGTCTATCAATACCTCTCATACCTTTGATTTCAGCATTGGTAACTATTTCTGAACCATCATCAAGTTTCTTAGATCTGAAGTGTAACACTTTTTGGATTTGTTTCAAATCTTTTACAAATTCTTCGTCCGATTTGATTATTTTGGAACTTTCGTCGAATCCATAGTCGATATTAGTTAACGGATCACCTTCAACCTCTTCAATTTCACCTGTTTCTTCATTTTTAACTTCTTTTGGTTGGGACGAAGAAAATAATCCAGGAACTGGAGTTTGACAGATGACTCTGTGACCGGCATAATCGACAATTGCAGTCAATAGAGTATAGATTCCCTTCACATCAAGATTGTTTAAAAACTTGATGGCAGCTATATCTTGATTTGAAGCTGCTCTTGAAGCGTCATCGCCACCTCTATCAGCAAAGAACCCAGAGGAATCGACACCGTAGGAGTAGAAAATATTATCTCTCAGATAAATTTGGTATTTTGGGTTTTCGACAGGCTCAATAGGATCAATTTCACCATTAATAACAGCCAAAGCACCCTTGACTGCTTTGGTTGTGAATTCATACGATGTTTTGGTTAGCAAATGTTCACGAACAATACGTTCAGGTAGTAAATTCATCTGGAACTCTTTGATTGATTGGAATTCATCGTTGAAATCTCTTTGGTCGAGGTCAACAACCTGAGATCTACCGAAATCGGCATTTGGAGATTGAGCTTTAGTGATCCATGGATTTGATAAGAATCCAGTTTGAGGTTTCAAGAATGAAATAGGATCAACTTTTCCTAAAATCACAGAATTTGATTTGATCTGATTGGCAAAATTCTTGGAGATTTTGGCGATCAAGTCATACAAGTTGAACGATTGATGGGCAGTCTCACGAGGCGTTGGATCAAATTTAACATTCGAAGATTTGTTGAGAAAAAAACCCAAAGTCGAACCGGTAATGTGGAATACTTCACCTTCCAGTGTTTGCAAATAGATGTAGATCAAATGGCCTTTACTTTTCCAGTTGAATGGCACAGGGTTCCAAACGCTTGAATACAAAGCCCTGACTGCTGATTTCACTAGTGGAGTAGGAGTGAAGTAGTTTTTAGGTAAGCTTCCATAGAAGCCCGACACAACTTGAGCAGCCTCAGCTTTGACTTCTTCTGGAATCTTAGCCAACGCATCTTCTTCGTTCGCTTCACTGCTTTCATCCGTCAATTGTTCAGGTTTTGGAATGAAGTCAGCAATTGGGTCTAAGTCCAAATCGTTTATTTTAGTGACTCCAGAGTTTAAACCGAAACTTCCATCAGCACTTAACCCCACGATGTCCCGCACTTTCAGCAGGTGTTCGTTGATTGATTTGGCATTGTAACCCTTTGGCTTTATTTCGAAATCCAATACCGTTTGGTTAGGACTCGAAACTAAATCACTCAATGGCGTAGTCTTAGCCAAGGGCTTGGACCGATGGGTAATTTCAAAGCTGGTAATGTGGTGAACCTGAGGTAAAACTTCTAACGCTTGATAAACCTCATTCACAGTTTCAGTCCGGTAAAAGTCAAGAGACAGCGGCTTTATGTCCTTGAACTTTATGGAAACCGAAATGCTTTCTGGTCCTAAGGTACTGTTAGTATTAAAGAGACCAGTTGGCTAAGCAGGCAAGACCCCGCTGATGTGGACTTTAGAAACTGAACAACGAGAGCAATCCTCCATACGCATATGCAGTAGAGCTCATAGCCGTAAATAACAGAAGCACAGGGATATTTACTAACCAGTAGACGCTTCTTCAACCATGATTGGTATAATCTTCTCTTTGCTAGACGTCACCGGGGAAAAAAAAAGAAAGTCTTTGCAAAGATATTGGAAAGAAGCCAGGGATTTTTTGTGCATCAACACATTTTTTTTTTCAATTTCTCGGAACCCGTTTGCGGTAATTACTCAACACGTGACTCAAAAGAGCTTTTTCGATGAGAAGAGCTGGCTTCAAGGCTTCGAATGAAGTCGAGTTGGTTAACAACGGGGAACTACAGGAGAGGGATGCTCAAGTAGGTTTGCAGAGGAGCATGTATGGATGGTGGGTGTCCTGGAGTAGATACTCAATGCGACTTGAGAAGCAGGTGCTTCTACTGAAAAGAGGAAGAACCAAGGATTTATTTCCATTCGTTCGGATTCCACAGTCTAAAAGCACTATAAGCAGTGAAGCTTAAGCTTAAGCTTGAGCTTTAGTCTTTTTCTCTTCGTGCACCTAGTGAATATACAAGACTATGTATAATAACTATAATGAATATTGATGGGATTATGCAACGTGATAAGACGTTCAGCTTGTCTCTGAGGTTGATGATCATTTCCACCCCCTGCCTAGACCAAGACCTAAGCAGGAGTACTCAATAGGCATATGTACCCCCAACGGGTGTAGCATACTTAACCGAGCAAACTGGTGCCTGGACAGTTTATTTTTAGCTCGCATGATATACAGAAAACACACGATTTCCTATCAAAGCCCAAGGCTTTTGCGAACCCCTTGGCGCACAAGCTTTTCGAAAGCAGATCTATCGTCACGCCAAAGCTTACAAGCGTCAATGTTGGCACCACTCTCAACATTAGGCTCGCTGAGCATGCTCACAACACTCAGCAATATCTTCTCAACATTCTGCACTGGCGACCATCGTTCCTCAGCACGTTCATACTGATGCGGATCGTCACCTGGCGGGTGCAGAATGGAGATGCAAACCTCACCATTGGCATACACGTTTGGATGCAGTACCGCAGGCGTGAACACAAGTTTCGGCGGTGACAATGGGTAGTCGTGTGGGAACGTCAATCTAGCTGGGAACACCCCGTTCTCGTAAGGCGTGCCTGGTGGGCCCTCAAGTAGACAGTCCCATACAAACAGATTGTCCTCAGTGGCTGGCCCCGCCACTATACCTTCAGGAGCATCCTTCAGCAGTTGTTGGTATTCCTTTAACAGCCTTCTCTGTGCCGTGCTCGTGCGTGGAGGCATCTTTTGTTCCTTTCCTTTATCTTTCTTTCCCTCTTCTTTATTACTCGTGCAATGTTTCGCTCGCTAAAACAACTCCCGTTCCTTCTTCGTCTCGTTTCTTCTTCCTATCTGCTATCGATGGTTAAGTAGCGACGTTTTTTCGATCTTGTTGAAATCCGCGCGAGTGAGAAATAGAGTTCTTTTTTTTTTTTGAAACCTCGCACGACCGTACTTATCTGTCAAGATAATACGTGCCAATATTATGCGCCATGAGCTAAAACTCGAGGTCGCTATATGCAAAATTGGGAAGGGGAAACTTTAGTGCGAACAATGTGTCACTTGCTCACACATCACCCAGGCGGTGCCGTTGGGAGAAGGGACTTTGGGAGGAAGGGAGAGAGAGACGCGTGCAGTATTATCTTTTGTCTCTCCTCTCATGCACGGTCTAAAAAGCGAGAAGCTCGGACGACTAGCAAAGGGAACAATGCAATATGACAGCAACCAGCAGCTCGTGCATGAATAAAGCTCACCTCTTTGCTGAGACCATATAAAACCAAAGCTCGATCACAAGGGTAGAAAATGCTCATCATGCCTTTAGTAGCGTCTAAATATAAACATGAATCGGTTTCCACACTATTCCTTTCTACTTTCTAAATTCCAGTTTCCACATCTTTGTTGGTTTGTACGGTTTTTTGCAATAACGAGCAAAGCTAGCATAGACTCTTTTCCTCGTTCACCAGGAAGTCAGCGCTGATACAGTCACTACAACCACTGGCTGGCTAGTTTAACCATAACAAGAACGGAGCTGCAGCTATTCTGACTAAGAAGATGATTCTACTCCAAGGCGAACGAGTAGGCTGTGAGCAGTGTATCAGGGGCCACAGAGCAGCAGATTGCAAGCATCTGGATAAGTACCTGATTTCGATCAAGGGAAGAGGACGGCCAGCTATTAGAGATGAGAGTATCCGTCTCAGAATAACTCCAAAGGCCATAGTGATCAAGACTAGCTATGAACCGATCGAAAGCAAGAACGGTAGAGGGAAAGCTGGGACTACGAAGCTTTGTTTCCATTTACATCCTGATACCAAGTACGAATACTACAAGGTCAAACTGGGGAAGGGATTCAAAATCCTTGGTCCTGCCAATGATTTCAAATACCAAAGAACTTTCAAGATCACATCAAATGGCACAGCTCCAGCAGAGCGTATTCCAGATGATTTTCCAGATGACTATTCGGATGGAAGGTTTGCTTCTAGAAGAGAGCTGAACTCGCTGATACAGGGAATTGACAACGACACTCTGTATAGAACACCATCTCCAATGACACCTCTTTCGACGCCGGTACTTGAGGCAACAAATGGTGACCGCAAATCGTCAACAACCTCCATGAGCTCGACATCTTCTGGAACCGCATCTTCTGACTCAACCGCTGACTTCTATAACAATGGGTTACTCCATCATTTGGAAAATTCAGCAATGAATGCTCCCAATTTTCACTGGAACTCGGAATCACAGAGTCCAATGATCACTCAGGTTGTCCCAACCCAGATGAACAGCTCTAATTATCAGACATTCCATTGCAAAAGAGAGGATAATTTACTCAATAACATTAATGCTGATCCTACAGCTCAAGACTTCATGATGGGATCCAACTTATCAGAGTTCTTTTACAGCAGCCTTGATATCACAGAGAGATATCCGGATTTCCTCGAAGAACAATAGCGGATGCCAGTGATCTTTGGGACTTGTAAATCGGTTCTGTTTCCTCTTGCAAGAACCAGAAAATGCCAAATAGGGGCAGTAAGAGCTGAGAGTGACAATATTAAAATAATATTTTATGCAAGTGGTGCTTTTTGTTTTGATTTCCATGCTGGTGCTATGGTTCTACTAATACCTAATATTTAATACACTTAATGATGATTTTTTTTTTTTCATTTTATGTCAGATAATTATTGCTGGTCTACTAATGTTTTTCTCTTTTGAACCTAGTTAATATTATACTGTTTACAATAATCTATATAATTTTTTGATGACAACCACCGCGATCCGATCTATATATATCTACTTTAACATCAGATACGTGCTATTTCAATTGATCTCTATAGATTGATACCGCGATTTCATATCACACTCGTAACTATCTGCTCAGACTGCAGCTTCCTTTTGGCCAAAAGGGTAAGAGAACAATTTAAGTGTTCCATTGGTACTACCCCCGACTATGAGATATTTAGAGTTTAACTCAGCGAACGGATCTATGTGATTTTTCTCAATATCATCTTTATTGAAATAGCTGATTTTAGCAAGCAAGTCTCCATTCCCGTTTGCAAAGCTCCAGATTTCAACCTCGCCATCTCTATTGGTCCATACAGCGTAGTTTTTATAAGGTGCCATCTTGGCAAAAACGCTAAGATTTAAGTAATGGAAATCCCCGTCGTAGTAGTAGAAAGCATTGCTGGCATGGATCAAAAAATGCTCATGACCCAAGATAATGAGAGAATTAATCTTTCCCTGTAGATGCAACTTTTGCAGAGAAATCACCTTCTTTTCGCCTTCAAAATCAAACACAACTTTCTGTGTGTTTGCCGAAACTATCTTTCTTTTCGCGTCCTTTCCATTTGTTGGATCACAAAGTTTCACAATATCAAAGTTACGGAGCTCATGTAGCTCTTTATAAGTTACTAATGGAATTTGATTCTCAAAAATCTTGTATAGAAAATAGCTTGAGTTCCACTTCACAAGCAAAATTTCACCACTCGACTCCACACACTCGACATTTTTACGGTCAATTTTGTGCTTAACCTTTGAATCATTTTTGTCCCAAATCTTTATTGAATCATCAGTTTGAGTCCAAAACAATGAGCCATTGATCCATTTCAAGTTCTTGATGTTGTTTGATTCCCCCTGAAATGTTGAATTCACTTTGGGACTGACCTTAGTTCCAGGGGGGAAAGATTCCCATAATCTCACAACATTATCGGTTGAGAGAGTGAGGAGCTCATTATTGGATTCATTAAAGGAACATGCAACCACTCTACCAACAGGCGATTTGATCACAGTTGACGCCTGAGTATCAAGCTTGTTAGCTTTCACTATCAGATCTTCCTTATTGTCCTTACCATGTTTATGCGTAATCTTTTTATCCTGCTCCTTCTCCTGAATTTGCTCTTCCTCTCCAGTTTCGCTTCCCATTATGGTTTCTGCGTCAGTAGAGTCGGAGACTTCATCAGGCTCGCGTGTTATAGGATCAAAGTTATTGTCAGGCGGTGCTAGGGATAATCCATTGATGGGAATATTAGGGTCTGGCTCAGAGGATGGCGACATAAGATAGTTTAAGCTATCGAATGTATCACTCTTAGTCGAGACAGCGCTTGGTTCAAACCCTATATCTTTTTTGAATAATGGCACAACATGATCTAAATCCTGGACGTCAGAGGAATTGAGAGGCTGTGAACTTAAAAGATAGGATATCTCGTGCATGTTCTTCTGTAGTTTCTCCTTTGCCTCTCTCAGGGGGTTGAGATCCAGCTTAAATTTATCGATGTTTGGTGGATTGCCAGTTGACAAGGTTGATTTGGATGATGATGACGATGAAGACAACGCCTTTCTCTTTTGCCGTAACAAGATCTCATTTTGTTCTCTCAAGCTTTTATTCTCACCTTCTAGATATGCAATTCTAGCTTCCATCTCTGATCTTTGGGCCAGCCAGAGAGTCCGATCTTTCTCATTCTTGCTGAACTCGCTTTGAAGATAGTGCATCACCCCAGGCAAGTTGTATTGTGGGGGTCTTCCTTGCACCTCTCCCTCCATGATGACGACACAGTGTATATGCTATTCAAAAAAAAGAGACTAATTTCCACACAGAAAGATAGAGAGGCCGACTGCTTCTTCTCCTCACTGATTCTCATCTCTAAACTACTTGTACGGTGTACTCTTTGCCTGGAAACAAAGCTACTTCTGGACGGTTGGAGCAGCATAACATATATAAACTAAGATGCCTGTGCATCATTAAACTCATTAAACAAAGCCATGTAGAGAGACAGGAGAAAAGGCTGCATGAGACCAAAGAGGTTTTAGCTGAGGTCACAATCGCAGTAGCATTTTGCTATAAATCTTTAGCTGAAAAGAAAAATTTGACGTACTTTACTCCAGTTGCTCGATCCTCGATAGGCACAAAATAATATTCCACACCAAAGACCCGATTTTTAACAACTTTCCCATCTGTATACGAGATTCTTTCAGATTCGATCCTGTTGTTCTTCGAGAACTTGTATACAAGAACTGATCCAGTGTCACTCGCTATGGCCACAAGCTCTCTATGACTTTTGAGTTCCGTCGATGGATCTACCTCAAACTCGTCAACATTCCCGTGGTCAAAACAATATACAACTTTCCCATCGAAAAGACAAAAGTGGCTGACATCATAAACAGCTATATCCTTGATTACTGACAAGTTTGTTGCATTGTGGAAGATCCTTTGTTCACCAAATTTTTCACGAAATGCAATGATCTCATGAGAAACTAGTATGATATCACCAGTTCCACTGAATTTGGCGAATTCATAGTCCTCTTTCAAGTCTGAAGTGATCTTGGTATATGACACTTTATATTCTGATGGCGATATTTGTAACTTGCCAATTTCATACCCATTTTTATACTTCATCATCAAGTAGTATCCAAAAGAGTCAACATTGATGACTTTCGTGGATAGTTCTATATCAAGTTTAGGGGCCGTCTGATGCTTGTCCCATATTTCAATATACACACCACACTGTGACCAAAAGAATGTGTCATCTAGCCATTTAATCCTCTCTACTTTCAAATTCTTTGCTTGAAATTTTGTCGCTGCTTGGTGGTTGGGGAGGCAACAGCCCTCTTTGACGCTCCAAAGCTGAATAAGATCAGAAGTAGAACCAGCATCGCCACTTCCCGAAACACTTAAAAGCTCAGCAGTTGTAGGATTGAATGCAAAGACACTGCTGGCTTTTGGTGGTGGCTTCCTATGAGAAGAGGAGCGTTGAACAGCTACAGCGTCAACAACAGCGCCAACAACAGCAGGCGTGGTGAACCGTTCAAGATCTTCATCACGAACAGGGCCATAATCTCTTATATAAGAAGGCTTGTCAACTTCTCCAGATATTTGCAGTGCTCCAGCAAGTCTCTTGTTGACTTCTTTAAGTAGCTGGTTATCTCTCTCCAAGCGCTCCACTCGCTCCTCCAAGCGCCTAGCCCAATCTCGATCAACGAGCCCACCGCGCAACACGGCCACTAGACTTCTTGCAAGCAGGTCTTCGGATTCCATCACTAGCGCCTGAACCTGTCGATTGCACCAGTCTCTACAAGCCAAAGTAATGATTATTTTGGCGGGTTTAAACTATACAAATGGCAGCTATATATGCAATAATATCTATCCTAGTGAAAACCCACAACAACAACTGGCAACGCGATTCTAAGGGTCGAAACCGAGCACTTATTCGTCTTTGATACCGCCGCTGCCAGCCTTCTCAGCGAGCTCAATGGTGTGCTTGTCGGTCTTTGGGGTGTTATCACCGCCGAATCCACCAAACATACTGGCGGCTTTGAAAGGTCTTTTGAGATCGCCACTGGCTGGTTTGTTGAAAAGGTGGATTTGAACAATATTAGCCTCTAGTGCAGATTTGACTGGTGAAATCGATTGCATCAACAATGGATTCGTATACTTCATGTATAAATGCATGAATGCCATCATGGCGAGCCCAGTGTATATACCTCTAATCGATGTCTTCACCTGTTTCAAGTCGTACTCCTTGACAGTAGTCACCTCCAATTTACCCTCGGTTTCTCCAGCCATGGTGTTTGGGGGAGTCACAAACTTCAGTGTAGTCAAATCGTTCTTTTTTTGAATCACATATTGAGTGTATAGGTAGATGGCAAAAGTGAGCGCAGTGGCTGATAAGTACAGCACTCTGATGTAGAACTTGGTCTGTGGGTCCTCCATATCTATTACCTTCGACACCTGCATCATGACAAGCATGAGCACCAAATTAGTGATTGCTGGATTCATCGTATATGTTTCGCTCAACTGAAGTGTTCACTGGGTTCCACTGAACTTCCAAGTTCTTCAAATGCTGTCTTTTTCCAGTTTTATGCTTTTTTTTTCTCGTTGTCGAGAACTCAAAAGAAAAAATAATAATAAAAAAAAAAAAGATAATCAAATGTGGCTCCAACCAAATGTATAGAGATTAGAAACTTATTCAGACACTGTTTAAAAAGCAGATATATATATATATATATATATATATGGGCTCTACGAGGGGACGAGAAGATTCGAGAGTACATTACTAGTAACTAGTTACCCCCAAGGGTTTGGGTCGGCATCAGCGTCGCCCCAGTCACGGTGGACCAACGATCCAGGAAGGCGTAGCTCTCTAAACAGCTCATCGTCTTTGTTGTTCAGTATGCTTCTATTGTTGTTAGTGTCTTCTTTATTGGCATTATCATCTGAGCGCCCTTGATCGTTATTAACCTGCCCATGGTTCGATAGCGTTGAGTCGTCGGCATTGACATCAGCGTCCTGATCGTGGATATCGTCGATCTCGTCTTGAACTTCGTAAGGAAGTAAAGGTTGATACTGCAACGATCTCTCCTTATTTAGTCCGCCCAGTCCAGCGCCATATTGATCAACCAATTCCTGCAAAGTGGGTAATGCAACAGGGAACGCTGCCTCAGTTTGTAGATACAGGAACCCATTTTCAGTGTAATTAACACCGGGAAGAGCTTGGTCTTCAGTCTTTGCTTTACTGCTTATTTCATGGCGCAACTCTCTAGAGAACTTATCTTCATCCACTTCGTACCTATACTTGTCAATCACTCGGAGAAGTTGTGCCGAGTTCAAGTATGTCATGTTTTCCACCAGATTCCGAAGACTTTCACTATCTTTTAAAACTGTAAAGCACTGGAGCCATTGTAATAACTCAAAAAAAGGTTGGAAATGGCCCTTCACTATAGAGTACAAGTCTCTGTGGTAAAATGCCAAATCAAGAGGATCACTAGAGTTCCCCTTGTAAGTCGCGACGTTCCGTAGCGTGATTAGATGCTGGCCATCACTGGTTTTCGGAAGCATGGTGTATGGAAATTCCTTAAGTAAATAATCATCTATATCAGGCAGCCTTGCATCTCTATTATTCGATCTTGCCCAGTCTTCTATAACGCTTATATTCAATCTAATCTGAACTGCTTTTGTTCTAGAGAAATATTTCTTCTGTGAGAGCACCCTATTGAATAGAGTACAGCTCAACCAATAAAATACAGAGGATAATGTTTGTTGAGTGATTATTTTACTAACTTGGTGTAAATCCAAAACGTACAGTAATGCACCTAATGTTTGCGTGATTTTAATTGGCGAGGGTTTCAACTGTTCTTTTACTGGAGGCGGATATAGCATTTGATAGATTTCGTCATATGTCGATTTCGGTTGATGCTTCTTCTTGAAAAAATTCCAATCGTTCTTGTATAGAGTTTTGGAGATTTCAGGAATGTTTGTATAGTCCACCAAACAGTCATCTATCAGCTCGTTAAGTCTAAATTTGATAGAATTAGTCAATTCGATTATCAACGAGTGTAGTGTCGTAATTAAATCTTGTAACACTTTGGGATATCTTTTGAAAAATTCATCATCACGGCATAGATAGTAGTACAAAAAGTTAACAACAGATAGCCAGTAGCTCTGCAATACAATGTCACCTTGAGTTTGAATATTTGCAACTCCACTCTTAGACGTTGTGTTCGATCTTATCTTAGTGAACGCTAAATTCAAGAAATTTTCGACAAGTGTATCACTGTTCTTAACACGATCAGCGAATCTCACGCATTGGAAAAGAACAGCCGCTGGATATGTGGTTTTGTGATGATACTTGTCACTGAATGTGAAGATTAGATCTAATATCGCAGTAATATCATAATCTGCGAACTTGATATACTGATTTTTAGCCAATGAGTTCCAATCAAACTGATCCTCAAATAAGGACTGAGTACGCACAAAGGCATTGGAATCTTGATACAACCCATCGTCATGGTCGTTTATGTTCAGCCCAGCGGTCTGCAGTTTAATGTTATCCATCAATTTGTCATCATCTTCATTCGCATTAGGCAAGAAGGAGCTTTTCTTATAGAAGTCATCATCTTCAACCTGCTTGCCAACTTTCTTCTTGAAATCTTCGATTAAACCGTGCTCCTCAAAAAAATCATACATATCAGAACCAGGATTCAACAGTTCAAACACAGTCAATCCCTTTGGGGTTTTAACCTGTGGGTCGGCCCCACGGTTTAGCAGATCGATAACAGCCCCCTTGTTTTTGAAAAAGACAGCCCACATCAGCGGTGTGTACCCAAGGAGATAGTCAGGTTCATTGAGAGTGTCGCTAGATTTTGATAATATAAGTTCAGTGACTTTATCATTATTAAAAGCGATGGAATAGTCCAACGGGAATATACCGCTTGCATCTTGCTCAGAGAGATATTTAAGATTCTCCGGTTTAGATAGCAACTCTACCAAAGTTTCATAATCTCCTTCAGCTGACGCTAATGCGATATCGACCAACGGATTTCCATCGTCTGCCTTTTTCAGTAACTTAAGTGCCTTTTTTGCTGTTTCCAGCTGTGCAAGCTTAGAGTCTGCTCCTCCAAAGGCACTGGAAACGGTCTTTACCGTATTCCAAGGGTCAATGTTCATTATCAAATATCAGGTTTAATATTCCAGTTACAAAAATGTCACAGCTTCGACTCCTGGTACGATAATTGTCCTATCAATCCTCCATTCGACTCATCCTATTATTAAATTCAGCCAAAACCGTAGTTCCGGTTTTGAGACCCGCTTCGATGTGTAATTACCGAATTTGACGGGAAGCCTTGACTTCCCTATTAGGAAACAAGCGAGCTACAAGCGAGCTACAAGGGACCTACAGGCGCCTTAAGAAAGGGAGAAGTACAATCTTCTTGGTATTTCCATTAACATCGTCATAGCTAAAAACACAGAACTGAATAACTCATTCACTCGTCATTATCTATCTCGTACTGTTATTTCTTTTGACATGTGCAGCACGACCTCGGCGAGAGAAGGACATCGAAAAGGCCCTTTTCGGTTTATTCTCATGAGAATCTGATCCATCAGAAGCTTCAGCATAGCGGTAGTAATCAGGCTTTGGTGCAAAGCGAATTGTCTTTCTCTTCCCCATTTTAGACTGCTCTATCTCTGATGTCTCTCTATTTGATTTCTTCTTTAGCACAGACCATAAATCTTTCAAAAAAGTAGCTTTAGGTTTTGTAGTAGGTTCTTCAGGCTGTTTAGGCAGCGGCGTAGGTACATAGTCGTGAAAAGATTTGGCTGCAAACTTCTCAGAAAGAAAGCTTCTGAATGAGTCGTCAGTCCAACTCAAAAAGGAACCTTTGGAAATAGGCTGCTCAGACTCTTTAGGGGGATCATCAGGTAGTTTGTTTGCTTCTAGAATTCTTTGAGCATCCACAGCATCAGTGCTCAAGATTTCAGAGGAAGTCGGAAGTTTCAAATCTTTCTCAGCATATTCTGCGGCATAACCTTCCAACGATACTCCAGAGTTCAAGGAGAAATCTGATTTGATTCTTTTCTTGGTAAACGTCGATGTTCTCATAAGTGATTTGCTCCAGCTTATCTTACCCATGTTATTCGTTTTCGTGATTTCATCCTCTAGAATCTTAACGTCTTTGACATCACCACGAAAGGATTTCAAAAGTTTACGTCTCTTTTTAATCAGTAACAAGTGGTTGTTCATTTTCCAATCTCCGCTATTTTCTGTTGTGCTGGTTAAGCCATTGTTGTCTGCCTTAACTGCAGCAGCAGTTTTCACATGGGGAGTTTTCTCAATTTGCTCTATGAATCTCGATGGTTCGGGGGATTTCGCTTCACTAGGCGTCGATATACCATTCTCTTCATATAGTTTTGCAGTAATAGTACCAGGCATTGAGATTATGGGGTGCGATTCAACAACCACTCCTGTTGTCAGTGGACTCAGTGTTTCATCATCATACTTTGGAGTTCCATTATCAGTTGCAGTTTTGTCTTCAGTGGCTCTATTTTCAAGAAGTTTGCCTGATTCTATAGCTTCATGTCCATTGTATAACTCCGGAACGGGCTCATCTTGAGAAGCCCCAGCTTCAGTTTTTGCCATTGCAGATGGCAAGATTTTAGAGGAAAATCTCTGCCAAAATTCATGAACTCTTTCATTATTGAGCGAGAAGAAGCTATTAGCGGTTTCAGGCCTTTCAGATCTTCCTCTAGACTCAGACACTGATGTGTTTCCTGAAAAAGCATCCAGAGAACTTCGATCTTCACTGCAGAGCTTTAATTCGTCAGAAAAGTCATCATCTATTTCAAGAGCAACGTCCAATGATTTTATCCACTTCTCTGTAAAGTCATCTAGCAAAGGTGCAGACTCCAAAAACCCACACAAAGATATGGTCTCCGTAATGCTTTCATCACCTTTTATATCATTTTCACCATTTGCCGCAATGTGCAGCATATCAACAGCGAAATTTGAGGATGTATCAACTTTATGGTTGACGGTTCTATTGAATTGCTTGGGTTCATCATCAGCAGTAACAGAATTCTGATCACTTTTCAAGACGTTTTGAACTTTTTCTAATGACTGCAGTTCAGGGTCTTCATTATTAGCGTTACCAGCTTCTGTAAGGGTGCAAACAACTGAGTTCTCTAGTACTTCAAGATTTTTCAACTCTTCAACATTATCTGGTTGGTTTTCTGGTTCTTCGAGTTTCCGCACCTCTTGAACAAGCGACGCTGTTTCTGACTCTTGAGGTTTTTCAGGCTGAGTATATTCTTCCACAGCACTTCCCGCAGTAACTAGTCTAAGCCCACGTTCGATTGGAAACGAGATTCTATATGATAAGCCATCATCCTGATTTTGGGAGTCCTGAGATTTCAATCCAGGCGTCCTCTCGAGGATTTCGTGTTTGTATATATCCTCAGAAAATGAGCGTTTTTTCGCCTCAGGCGTCTTTAGCAGATGCTTGAACTGTAGGTCTTCTGGGAAAGATTGCTCTGAAATATCAGTTCTCTCAACATCTTGAGAAAAACAACGTCTTTTAGGCAATACGTCCTCAGAAACTTGAGGAAAATAGTTGAATTTTGAGTTCATATTCGATGATGCTTCGAGTTCTCCCATACTTTCTGCATAAGAAAAAAGTGCTTCTTCTTTATTTGGAGATGTTTCCGGCTGACCAAATATATCTGTGAAAGATAGCCGCAAGAAGTCTGGAAACACTTGGTCGCCTAGGCTTGGAGAAAGCAGTGACCGGTCTTCGTCATTTCCCACAAGAGATCCAGAGTTCAACTCGTTGTTGTTCAAATCAGAATTGATCCCACTATCGGAATCATAAAGATTGACAACCCTAAGCCTGTCAACAGTGGACGATAAAAGCACCTGTGAGTCCATAGTGGAGTTTACATCGTTCGTGTATGAAGGATAATGCACTAGTTCGGGAGGAGTCACATCTTTACCAACGTGTTGATGGGTCTCATTGGATAAATCACTAGAGGAGATGGGTGTTTGTGTTGAGCCTCCGCTTCCTTTGTCGTGTGAAACACCATTACTGATTCCATTGAGGTCCAATTCTGGTATAACATCTGAATTTGGAGGCTCCGAGACAAAAGTGACAGAATCGTCTTCTTCCTGAAGGTTGTCTGCATGCCCCACAACATCGGTTTCTTCGACAGTAATACCATCCACACGCTGATTCAGCTTATGTTCCGTTGGTAGATTATCACTGTTTGGATGAGACAGTTTAACGTCATTGCGATCAGTCTTTGTGCTTGTAATTATCTCTTTTTCAACCTTGATCTCGCTTAAAAGCGAGGTTATAATATGGTCATTGAGTCTCAAGCTCTGGTTCCTCGATGGCTCCGACATTCTCGTAGCCCGGATCCTGACTGCTTCTCGTCAATGTGTGTGACATTTCTCTCTCTCTTCAGCAATTCCTCTGAGTATTTGCGGAAAAAATCGTTCTGGTGAAAGTTACACAAAAACCACTTATTGTTCCTTTTTTTTTTCCCTTCTTCTCCATATATAGCTAAGTCGAGTGTAAACATCATGTAGATAGAAACTATACAATAAATAACTAAAAACGGGAAACTTCCCAGATAGGAAATATAATAAGCCTCGGAATTAGACGATTGGGAAAAGTAATCAGTTTGAAACAGCTTTCTGTCAAAAAAAAAAGCCATTAAAAATACGTAAACAACATCTCTTTGAAGGAAAAACAGTAGTTGATTTTATATTGCCGGGTTTGTTCAGGAGAACTGTTTTAGCGGAAAAGATCTATTATTTGCTTCTTTTCTTGTGGATAGAAGGACGATTTCTGCAGTACCAGTTTTCTTTTTTCGCTTCTTTTCTTTCCACGTTGAGCGTTAAGATAAACGCTTTAAGAAAAAAGGAGAGAGAGCGTCAGTTATATATATATAGAAGACTGAAATGCGATACCAATCGTTCTGCGTCTTATCGTTGCTTGCAGCCAGTGCGATATCACATGCTGCAATTTTGAAGGAGGATATTCCCGTGAAAAGGTCGTTTGACAGCTTGAGGGCAGACATGTTTGGGAACATAATACCCTCTTTCCCCGGATCAGGTTCAGGTTCAGGCTCAGTAAGGGATCAACGAAACGAGCCAGAGGAACCCACTAAAGAGGAGCCTAAACGGTCGAATCCGTGCTCAGCTATACACCCTCTCACGAATGGGTTCTACGATCTCAGCGATTTGAGCTCTATAAACAAGGATTCAATAGTGGCCTTGGCAGCTAAAGGATACGACTACAACAGAAACTTCACCTTGGGGGTGTGCTCGTCCCCTTTAAAACCGAACATCGATATCAATAATAACAATCCGCTTTCAAACTACAGAGTCAACTCATCAGAAGTTGGCGGCTACTATACGGACGAGGCTGGTGAGAAGTTCTCAATTGGAAATTTCAATTCGACTCCTGTGTTCAGGGGGAAGAAGTTGACATTGACATATTCTGATGGGAGCTACTGTCCGAATGGAATTGATAAGAAATCCACTATATTGTCCTTTGCTTGTGACCGAGAGATATTGTCCAAGGCGATCATATCGTTTGTCGGTGTTCTGCATGATTGCGATTACTTCTTTGAAGTTCGCACTGTACATGCTTGCCCGACTGCACAGAAGTCGGATAATCTGGCTGTGATATGGATTTTCCTCTTCATGTATGTTTCCTTCCCCACCTCCGTCCCCCCCGATAACTTTCTAGTCGTACCTTGAGAATGCTTTTTTTACTAACATTTTCCCCTTTCTTTTTTTTTAGATTACTAGCTGCACTCTTTGTCTATTGCAGTGGAGGATTCCTTTACAAGAGAATCGTATTGAACCGTCGTGGCTGGAGCCAGCTGCCAAGTTACGGATTGGGATCCAAAGTTTCTTCTGCGTTCTCAGGAAATGTAAGTAAAAAAACACACACACAAACAAACCGTTTTCAACTTTATCCATTATGAAACACTTTATTAATTGAAAAAAATATCAAAAAAGAAAGTGATTTGACTAATATGATTTAGTGGAGCAGAAGAAGCTCAAGAGCAGGCGCAGTAAGCCTGCACAGTGATAGATTTGGGTTTGTTGATGACCAGAACGAGCTGCTAGACTCCCTGGATACAGATAACTGATGCGCAGTAGCTATATAGTACAATCAAGCGTAACTTGATTTTTTTAGGACGGCTATTGACAGCAAACAAAATTAATAACGGTTATAATGGTTATAATGGTTATAATGGTTATAATAGTTTTAGTTATAACAGTAATAATAATAATAATAATAATAATAATAATAATAGTAATAATAATAATAATAGTAATAACCTCAATGATAATATTCCCGATGCGTAACGCTAAACAAGAGCTCATAACAATAGCTGCAGCAACCAAATGGCAATCTATAAAGAAAGAGAGAGAAAGAAAGAGAGAGAGAGAGAGAGAGAGAGAGAGAGAAGGAAAGGAAGTTAGGGTTTGAAGTTAGGGTTCATCACGTGAATTTCACAGCACATATAAATTCCGAAAATCCAGCACTAATCACGTGACTGGGATTCAGCCAACATCCAAACAGTACCGAACCGTAGTGTCGAATCAATTTATTTCCGAATTAGGAATAAAATCGCAAATAGCAGCCAGTTGGCCAAAAAAAAAAGATATATATTGTTACCCGCTCGAATATTTTTGCAAATTCCGGTTTTTTTTTTTTTTATTTTATTTTTATTTTTTTTTTTTTTTTTTTTTCCACTTCGTTTCAGAGAAAGAAAGAAAGAAAAAAAATCAAAAAAAATTTTTTTCCCTTTTCTCTTCCCTTCTTTCAGGACATTAAACTTTTATTGATTTTAATACAAAAATGGTAAGTTAGAGAGGGCGCTGGAGAGTCTTAGAAAGAATGATGATGGCAGTACTGGATAGAATGTTTGGTTTCTCGATTATAGGGAGGAAAAGACGATTTATTGAAGTTTTTTTTTTCCTTCCGTAACAGATTTGTGAAAGATAACAGCTAAGGTGAAAAAAAAAATTTTTTTTTCTTTTTCTAATAGACTATTGCAAAAAAAAAAAGGAAGGCCAGCGGTTAAAGGCTGATGATACCAATGACAAGAGATCAAACCAGACATCAGACTTTCTGAGACTTGTATGCATCCAGCAGATGAATACTATGAGTAGAGAATTAAGTTCATTAACATTTCTATTTTTTTTTTTAGGGTAAAGAAAAATCACACGTTAACGTTGTTGTTATTGGTCACGTCGATTCTGGTAAATCCACCACCACTGGTCACTTGATTTACAAGTGTGGTGGTATTGACAAACGTACCATCGAGAAATTCGAAAAAGAAGCTG
>JAKTRK010000075.1:0-48795 GCA_030579675.1 Liangdongia quercuum | reverse complement strand
TTTTTTCGAATCAGAAATGATTTCAGCTGAAAATTTTTCAGATTTGTTTTTGTTGGTGGGAAAAAAAAAAAAAAAAAAAAAAAAAAAAATTTTTTTTTTTTGCATTTTTTTTGTCTCTGCAAAAAAAAAAAAAAAAAAAAAAAAAAAAAAAAACATTATAAAAAAAAGAAAAGAAAAGACAAAGTGAAGTTTACCCGGGTTCGAGAATGGTATTTAGAGAAGAGCTATATCGACTATATCGAGTTGCTCATTATGACCGTTTCAAGAGGTGTGTACGTGGCGGCACACTCTGCTGAGAAGACTTCCAGAAGTCGTATCTTTGGTGTGTAGAGAGTTAGTAGTTGTTCATCAATGTAATTTGTATGGGAAACGGGATGGTGCAGTGATGTATTTATTCTAGCAGAGTGTTTTGCTAGGAGAGACAGCTATCTTGACGTTTAGTTACCGTTGATACACGTATATATAATAGCACGATATTCGCAATTGAACCTATGAGGAGAGGAATAATGCAGTCTGAAAAGGAGAGAAAAAAACAGGGATTTGACGGCAGTAGGCTCAGGAACACACATTTATGTCTACTGTATATATATCTGTATATATACCTAGTATATATATCTGTATATATACCTAGTATATATATCTATATATATATCTATCTATATATCCTATATACATGCATCATGTTCTAGACTGTAGATCATATAAAGCAGTAGGGTGAGAAGAAGGGATGAAAAACTATTATAACGTCTGATTTTGAGTGAACTAGCTCTTCTGATTAGAATTGAAGCCGATAGGACTGGCTGCTTTGCCCGAGGTGAAGCAGCTAAGAAATGAGGGACGGCTATTTGTTATATTATATAAGATCTCACGTAATCAGACTGCTTTTGTGAACATAGAAGACAGCTCGTGCAGCTTCATGGCGTAGAGTTGATATTGCGGCAGTGGTAAACCTCTAAGAGTATACTGTTCATTCCATAAATGATACTCTCAGTGTTTTCAGGCTGCACTGCGGTTAATCAAGAAGAAAAAAATATTTCCATTGCCAATTTGAAGGATGTTTTGAGGAGGCTAGATTACTGAGATCTACTTCTCAGATATATTCAGAGCAGTCAAGGATCCTGATGGAGCACTGCAGGATGGATACAGAACAGCCTCAGAGGTTCTGGAGATGTCATTAAAAAACCTATAGGACTGTCTTTGACATGAAGGAAGATGATCCAAGCCTTAAGAAGCTCTCAGCTGACGATACAATATGATACTTTACTCATTATAATGACCAAGATCAATGTTAACTGCAAACAAAAGACACCAGAGGAGCTTGCAGATGGGTATAGGCAACTACAGATTTTAAATTCTATGGTGGGTGTGTATCATAATGAGGTCAAAAAAAAAAAAAACGGAACGTTGGTTATAACCACAGGAAGGAGTTTTTCTGCTTTTCTGATTTTGACCATGCTTTTGAGAATGAACCTTATGAAGACGAAGATGTCGTAAACGAACGCTCCTCTGAAGAATAGTACCCAATGGATAAAAGAAAAACCAAGTTGATTAACCTCTAAAATGCCCAGATCAGGTAACTATACTGACATGCATTTCAATTCTACATCACTCACCGATATCCAGCCGCTAGCATCTTAGTATTGCTGCACCACCGGCAATTTCTGGTTACAGTGATTTCACAGTCGTAACTGCTCTGCTCAGTCATGGTAATCATTTTAGAAATTAAAAATAAAAACAGATGAACAGTGTGATATTTATGCTCCATCTTTTTTGATCGATAAAATGCTCAGATGAACGAACTTTGGCTGTTTTCCAGCTATTTTATTGTTTGAATGCCTAGATCAATAACCCTGCTTGATCTACATTGTATTTGACCTTGCATTTATGTTTAAGTCTATTTCGTTAGAGAATGCTCTTCAAGGCTAAAATAAATCAAACCAATTTTGGTTCAACATAACAATACATAGTAAAGGACCCCATCTCAGGCCAATATTGCGGCTAAAACCTGTTATCCTTTTCATCTACGCTATATCATATTCCATTACAAATTGGGGTTACCCGAACATGAATGGCATCACTCTAGTTATAAGCTTGTAGCTGAAATATGAGACTAATAGTACTCTAGTATACTTGAGAACTGAAAGATAACTGCTTCGCTACTTCTAATAAAACCCTGTTGAAAAGAGTTCTCCATTTGAAACTAGGATAGCATAGTATAGAACCTCACTATATCGCACACTATGTTGGGCGGCGCTCGTGGGTCGGTAAACGACCGCGCAAGAATTGCTGAATCCTACAATAGACTATATGCACAATTCACTTCTGAGGAACTTATAGAGGTCGGTAACTACTCCATAATAAGGCCTATAGGTGAAGGTGCATTTGGGAAGGTATACCTCGCAACTCATCGTCTGACTCGTACGAAAGTTGTTCTCAAGACAGGCACCAGAAGCGACCCAAACATCGTTCGAGAAGTCTTCTATCATAGGCAATTTGAGCACCCGCATATCACAAGACTGTACGAAGTGATTGTTAGCGAGGGACTGATTTGGATGGTTCTGGAGTACTGCCCGGGAAGGGAGCTGTATGACTACGTTCTTGGGTGTGGGCGAGTTCCTCTAGTTGACACAAAGAGGCTTTTCTCTCAAATCACAAGCGCAGTGTTTTATGCGCATTCAATGAATTGCATTCACCGTGATCTGAAACTTGAAAACATTTTGCTGGATAAGAGAAAGCAGAATGCCAAACTATCAGATTTTGGGTTTACGAGAGAATGTGAACAGCGCAATTTTTTACAAACCATATGTGGAACAACCGTATACATGGCACCAGAACTCTTAAAAAAACAGAAATACGATGGCTTCAAAGTTGACATCTGGTCCTTAGGCGTGATTCTTTACACAATGCTATATGGACAGATGCCTTTTGATGAAGATGACGAAACGAATACAAAAAATAAAATCATTAACGATGAGCCAATATACCGTGACGATCTACCGGTAGAAGCAATTGAGCTGATAAAAAAATTGCTGAATAAAGATCCTTCTGAAAGACCCACTGCTCTCGAAATTCTTCAAGATCCTTTCTTGGAACCCTTTGGTTTAAATCTACTCGACTCAACCCATAATCTTTTGAAAAATTCGACTTCTCAACGATTTTTCCATTCTAAAAATGAAAAGCATCTTTTGAAGAAGTTGAAAAGTCTGGGGATTGATATTCAAGCTTTAGAAAGGAGTGTAATATCCAAAAAATGCGACTCGTTGTGTGGATTATGGCAACTTCTACTGGAGAAGGAACGAAAAAAAGAAGCCAAAAAGTATAAAACTAGAAGCAGGTCTGTCTTGAGAATTAGTGAATCCACCTCAAGAAGAGTGAGTCAGCTAATCGAGCCTAACACCACTCAGCAGCTGAGAAAAATCATAAGTGGAGATAGTTTCAAGTCAACAAAAACAGTTAAATCAAATCAATTCAACCAACATCTTCCAACCATTCCCAACAGCGCTAGCAATCATACAGCCATCTCAAGCCCCGAGAAGAAAAAGAATGGTTTCATCCAAAAATTTTCAAAGCTGTGGAAAGTCAATAAAAAGCCCGATTTTATCATTAATAGTAATAACAATAATGGACATTTGCAAAACAACCAGCTTGACCTCCAATACACATCCCATGATATCAACAATAACAATCGCAAGAATAATATGATCAGCAGTGACAGCAATCCTCGTAATCATGGGGATAACAATAATCTCAAAATCATCAATCAAACCAGCAACGACCAACAGACAACCACATCTAACAACAAAAAATTGACTGTTTCCAAAATGGCGATAGTCAAGACGGATAAAATCATGCCAAATAAGCTAGTAATCAAAGAACCAAGGTCCCCAATACGAAGTCCAGGTGCTGAAGTACGAACTCCTAGACCTCGACCATTGTCTATGCTCTCTCAGTATTCTATGGGCTCTCAGTTCACAACGATGTCTGATCTTTCAGTGCTCTCTCACACAACATCGCTCTCAGATGCGCCACAAAGACCTACTTTCACAAGAAAAATATCATCCGATACATCGTTGCATAGCCGTAATACTGCTAGAAGATCTCTGAGTCTGATATCGAGCAATTCGAGTAACTCTGAAAAAAGCTCTGCAAAAGCTTCGCTTTATGATCATTCATCTTCAGATTTTTCGAAAGTTTGGCAACGTAATCGCAGGTACAATAACGATACCATATTCCCCGCAAAGAGAGGGAAATCTCCTCGGATCAAACTTCAGCCTTCGTCGAAGTTCAAACGGTCCAGGGCGTGTGTTATTGAAGAAGAGGGTGATGATGATGACTTAGAGGCTATCGATACAGATCTGGAAAACTTAGGCATAACTTCCGAATCTACAAGAAACAATATTTCAGATTTTGACGAGGAGTTCGAACGTGGTCGCAAGTTATAATGATTTTTAATTATCTGTTATTAAGATTGGGGAGGGATTATTCCTAAACTTTGTAGAAATGTCGCACCAGGACCAGTAGCACCACCTTCGGATTTGACACTTTTCAAAAGATTTCTCATTGCTTCACGCATTTCTTCCGAGTCAATATTGTGAGTGTTATGCGTATCAAAGGCATCATCAGAATCGTTATTGAGGTCAATTTCGGTAACATTATCACTTTCTAGTTTAATGTTTCTAAAATTTTCCAATTCCTCATTTGATAGTTTCAAAGCTTCTTTCCCAAAAAATTCAAAAAAATCATCTTCATCGATATCAATGTTCTCCGATTTCAAATACTGTCGAGCTTTTCTATCTTGTTCGTCACTATCGTCATCGCCCCTATCATCAGCTTCCTTTACGTCGTTGTCACTATCATTATTCTCAACACCATCAATACCGGCACTTGTATCTCTAAAGAACATTTCGAGTCTTGATATCAACTCCTCATCCTTAAAATTCCCTTCTAAATCATCCTGCAAGCCCTTAGGATATTCTTTAATTTCAAGATCAGGCGGGATATAATCCTCAATGATATTTCTGCAAAGTAATTCTTCTTGTAAAAGATCACCTTGTGAATTGAATTTCAAAATCTCGTCATCTGTAGGGTTATAAGGATCAAACTTGAGTTCGTTGTCTTCTATGTATTCCCCAACAACCTGCTGGATGATCTTTCCTCTCTCAACCGAAGAATCTTCTGAACCCCGTGATTTCAGCAGAAACTTCAAGAACATATAAGAAAAAACAGTTGCTCTTATATTCAGGTCTACAAGATCTTCAACAGGTTGGATTTTTGCAGAACGCTCAGCAATTTCCTTTGCACTCGAGATTATTGCTCTGCTCAACAAGTTTTCCTTCATCAACACACCACAAAGTTGTCTCGGTATCCTGAGGGTAATGCTTATCTGCGACTCCAAAGCTCGCTTTGGATACTCATCCAGTTTCCTTATAATGGCTTCATCAACTTCTATGATCTTGGAGCACTTGTACACGGCTTTTTCAAGAAATTTCAGCGACTCAGCAAGTTTTAACCCACGCTCTTGGTAGTAAATTTCTGGGATTATGAGCAGCCTTCCATGGTTTATCCAGTCCCTGTTTGTTCCTGTCTCAGGATTTAGCCATTCAGGAAGCTTAGTGGCCGCCTCGATGAGCAGAAACTCGCCTTCATTGTCGCTGACATGAATATACAGGTCTGGATGCCGTTTGGATATCTCAAATAAGATATGGGTCACTAGCCATTCATCTTCAAGGCCATCGCCGAACACAAGCTCACCACAGATATAGTTGTATCCATTCAGATATGCAAGCTTGAACTTAACGGGCTTTTCAGTCCATACGTAATGCTGTAAATATGGTTGAAGATCGTAGTTGAGCTCTTTCAGGACGCACTGCAGCTGATCCACCTTCTCTTCCTGGGAAGCCAGAGGATCCAGATGAAAGATAGAAAACAGCATTGTCTCCTTCTCAAAATACAGAGCACTGACGGACTCCCAGATGAGCCCAATCGCGAGATCCATGATGTCTCTATGGCTTAGTGGTGAACACGGCGATATATAGTACTTGGTTAGATAAAAAACTTAAATCAAGAGAATCAAACATTGAAGGAGTGAACTTCATCGCAACAATGACGGAACTCAGCAGAAAATTATGGAATGGAACACTGAACGTCTGCATTGTACTCTCACCAGGAGACAGCAATCAAATGACTGAACAGCATGAGTTCTACGTAAGTTGGACGAGCACTAGCAAAAGTATCATCTTTTACTAACGACTCACAGTGCACAGTTAGAAGAAACTCCTACTTCCCCCTTTATTTCGACAAGGTGCTGCGATACTTTGAGCCATACCTCCTAGTCCCAGGCTGGGTGAATTCGCCAGAGTGGTGGTTAGAATTTGAGGAGGTGCCATTGAGATGGAACTATCCAGTGGGATTACTGTACGACACGCTCGCAGGGCTGGACCCTCAACGCAAGAAAGGCGACAACAACGTTTGGAGACTAGTAATACACCACAGAAACTACCCAGAAAACTATCTTATCCCGATAAACAGCCCTGAAACGCTGGAATCACACTGGAAAAACCAGTTGAAAGAGTCTTGTTATGTACTACACGGCTCTGCAAAACCTATCATGCTGCTGTCGAAGCAGAGAAGTTCAGATCTATGGGATAGTATTGTTAGTAATGATTTTGACCTGTTTTGGGATGTTATTCCTCAGATATTGCCTAAAACGCTCGACAAGTTCAATCATATTCCAGTCAGGTTCCATCTCCCAGTATCGGACAAAGTGGTTGATGTCCCTGTGAAGGCTGTCGAGGACTCAGAACACTCAGATGAGATCACACTTGGCTGTGTACTACATAAGGCTCTACCCGAGGTCTTCCCATCCTTCAGGAACAACATTTTGGCCAAGCCTGTGCTCCACGGCGTAACTGTCCCCTTACAAACTCCTCTAGTGCAGCTATACAGAGAGGCGCTCTATATTGATGGGTTTCTACACTTTTCGATTGTTATGATGACATGAATGATATTAAGGTTTCCTCTATTTCTATGGGCTATTTTGGAACGTTAAACACTGCCTGTAGCCAGATTCTATACATCTTCAGCTGTCTCTTTCTGTTCACTATCAAACGCCTATCCGTACCAATCTTCTCCTCTATAAACTTCCCACTGTTTGTGAATACCTGTCGAAGCTCTTCTTCAGTGAAAAAATAGACTCTAGTTCCATCACCCCTTATATAAAAATTATCTTCTAAAAGCCTGTGTTTCTTGAAGCGCACCTGAGCAAGATCGTATCTCCCATAATCTCTGAACAAAATCTTTCCTCCTGGCTTCATTACCTTGGCTAAGTTCTCTATAGCCTGACTCCACTGGTTCGGGGCGAGCGCACTGAACACAAAAATCATGACTGCAATATCAACAGAGTGTGGTTTGACACCATCAGGTAGAAGCCCCTCAGTGTTTGCCAAATCCCACACAGTCGCATGTGCGAAATTTGGATCAAACTCTTCACTTTCCTTCACCAATTCAACAGCCCGTTTACTGTAATCAGCACCAATCAGTCGCAAATCTGGATTCCTGTTCTGTTTTAGTATAGGAAATAACGTATTCCCAGCTCCACACCCTATCTCCAGTATCTCAACAGGCCCAGCATCTTCCTTTATAGACTCATATATCGAAGGAAACTCAATCTGTATCCATTTTCGATCTTTGAAGAAGTTTTCTCTATTGTTCTTGTAAAAAAGATCCCAGTACTTAGCAGGATTGCTGTTGAACAAATTCTTATCAAATTCTTTCACTGGATCATCATGCTGTTTGCGTATTTTCTCTTCCGCTTCCTGAATCTGCTCTTGGCCCCACTCAACGTTATCCCAAGCGTTATGATTCCAAACATCTTCCTCGTTCGTTAGCTTTCTTTGGCCGAACACGAACGGGTCGTCACGCCCTATTCGTGTGTCAGCCTCCTCTATATTCTCTTCGCGGGCAGTACACATCAGCAATCGCCAACTAGTTACTATGAACTACCAATCTCGAAGGTGCCTCACTCACTCTTTTCCCAAAGTCATCCACATTCTAAATTTTAAGTGGCCTACTGTTCTTCTGAAAAAAATTTGAGCTCATCGGTCAGTGCAGCATCATTAAAATGCACGCTTCTATTCTGAGTATGTGAAACACGACCTGTTGAACTGAGTAGAGAAAAAAAGTCGAGCCCAAGTTTTCAAACATCAAGTGGGTTCCACGATGAGAACTCGGAAAAATGGTTTTTTGAGGCAGTTTTGATTTTTTCAAGAGGATATGCTTCGGCACAAACACCAGATTCAAGCACCTCTTTGGCTGCTGCTGCTGCTGCTGGTTTAAGATATCCAAAAACGGGTTAGAAAGTGGCCTTAACAATAGTTTTGTACTATTAGCCAGCCATTGAAGCAATGACAGGACATAACAATAATAACAATAATAATAATACTAAGCCGAATAGTGATGTGGTTTGTACATATACGAATAGTGACTCAATTGTTATAGTCTAATGACCATCATGATTGCAGCTCCTTGCAGCGATGTTCATCGATCAGGTAACTGCTCCCCACACGGTAATAAGGTTTCTGTTGAGATGCGTCTTCATATAAAGCATATATCACCAGAAGATCGAACGAACGAAAGGTGTTGATTGTACATGATCAGTTCTAGGGACATACTGATAGTTATGAGGTACCTGAGGAAGTTCACCGGTGACCAGATAACTGAGGATGATATCTGTCCTCTCGACAATGAGCTCAGAATAGATATACCTGAAGTCGAGATAGTAAGTGCCAGCAATAGCGTGCAGAAGTCCTCCTTCTATCATCTTCAAAAGCTCTAACGATTCTATCATTTTTTAGAGACCAGTGAAAACGACTGAAATTCCTATAAAAGTAGAAACAAGAGACTCGATATCCTCTATTAATCGACACTCCAACAGAATTTTTAGCTCCTCTCTCTTCAACCTTGTTCCAGAGGCCTCTCCAAAGAAACAAAGTTCAACTTCTCGCTTGCACAATAGAGCTTTGTCTAAAGATGAGAACAAGAACAAGCTAACTGGTTTATGCAAACTCAAGTATGACGGCGCTGAATCTCATCATGTCTTGAAAAAAGAAAGCTATGATTACACAGATATCATCCAGTATTATGAAGAGAACTCTCCTTTCAACAGACCGGTGGATCAGCATCATGCATTGACATCTGTGCCGCATTGCTATGAAGGCAGCGATAACCGGTACACTGAGAATGAGAATATATCATCATCAGACAACAACTCCATTGTCTCAAGCACTTTATCTTTCAGCAATAGTCATGAGGATAGCACTCCATCAAGAGGACATTCTCAGGAGCGCGTCGTTGGCAACGGCATCCATGCAAGAGACTCGATCCCATATCTCAGAAATTACGATGGCGCCCCTCATAGCTACCTAGTAGCCACTAATATGCCTCCAGTATTACCACCGCATACCGTGAATGTTGTCGAAAGAGATTCATATTATCGTTCAAAAACCACTTCTAGCAGTAGTGGTGAACCAATCAAGTCCATATCTGCAGCTGCAGTAGTTGCTGATAACTCAGTGTATACAAGGAAACCACGAGTATATAGAAAAAGATCGCCAATGAAACATATGGATGAT
Organism: Liangdongia quercuum; assembly: GCA_030579675.1. Taxonomy (NCBI): domain Eukaryota; kingdom Fungi; phylum Ascomycota; class Saccharomycetes; order Phaffomycetales; family Wickerhamomycetaceae; genus Liangdongia; species Liangdongia quercuum. Next base: position 39,166 of record JAKTRK010000075.1, on the reverse strand, counting down.
AAGGAAGAGCACTTCTTCCCATACCAGCCATCAGGATACCATGGAAATCTACGCGTCATCAACTAATTAAAAGTTATTAACAATTTATTTTATTGAACTAGACATGATGCAATGAAATGCTATAACTTTTCGTATTCTAATTTTCCTTCCAATTTCTTTGATTCTGCAACTTTTCTAACAGCTTTCAATAAATCATTCTGAACAATATGTTCACGATCTGCCCGGATAGCGAAAAATCCAGCTTCAGTAACAACGTTACGAATGTCAGCACCATTGAATCCATCACTCATCTTAACAAGAGCTTCAAAATCAAATTCACCCTGCTTGGAAATCTTTGAAGTGTGAATCTTGAAAACTTCCAGTCGCCCAGCCTCATTAGGTAGTGGGATTTCAATTTTTCTGTCCAATCTACCAGCTCTAAGCAATGCAGGATCCAGTGTATCTGGTCTATTTGTAGCCATGATAACTTTGGTCTGCCCCAAATAATCAAACCCATCCATCTGATTCAATAATTCCATCAATGTACGCTGTATTTCACGATCGGCAGAAGTACCCTCTGAGAAACGACGGCCACCGATAGCATCGATTTCATCCATAAATATAATACAAGGCTCATGATCTTTGGCATAGCTGAACATTTCTCTGATCACTCTTGCGGACTCTCCGATATATTTATCAACAATACCTGAGGCAGGACTGAAAATGAAATTGGCCCCAATTGTAGCAGCAACAGCTTTAGCTAACAATGTTTTCCCAGTCCCTGGAGGTCCATATAACAGAACACCCTTCGGAGGTTTGATACCAACTCTTTGAAATAATTCAGGGTTTTTTAGTGGAAGTTCAATTACTTCTCTTAGTTCCCTGATTTGTTCATTTAATCCACCAACAGTTGTGAAAGAAACCTCATCTGGCTTGAATGTGGTCATATTATAAACCAGAGGATCAACCTCTCTTGGCAAGATTCTCATTATTGTTAGCGTCGTCATATCTAGAGCAACTCTTACACCTTGTTTGAGCTTTTCCCTCTTTATCAAGTTTCTACAGTTGACAATATATCTTGGACCTGAGGATGCCTTAACAATGAATCTTTCTTCGTCCAACTGTTTCAGCACTTCTCCTACAACTTGTCCAATGCTTTGTAATGCTTTGATATCATTCTCTGTTTTCTCAAACTCCTTCTCTAGATCCCGTATTCCCAGGCGTAATTCTTTCAGGCTCACATCCCATTGCTTATGCTCTAGCAGTTTGTTCTTGAATTTTGAGAGCGCCTTCTCCTTAGCTGGATCTGTCGAGATAGATGCGTTGCTGGTTTCTGGGTCCTCTGTCGAAGCAGCAGGGTCGGCGTTCAACGCCTGCAAAAGTGGATCATTCTCCTCGCTCATCGCTCTTTGTACTTTACAGATCTATCTCGTATGTCCAATTGAAACAATTCCTTCCTTTTATTCTTATTCCTTCCTCTTTTCCTGCTTCCTTCCTTTCTTATTTATTCTTTCAGTAGGATTCAAGTGGCGATTTATTCAAAAATTCAACATTACGCTGTATTCAAAACCCCGGAACTTACTAAATTAGAAAATACATTCCTCGGATTTGTTTTTTTTTTTACAGTCCTCAAAGAAAGCATTCGTAAGAACTCGAAGACTCAAAGAATTGATTTGGAACGGTGCATTTTCAAATAGGCGAAAGAAAAGAATCTGATCTTTTTGACTAGTACAATGGAATTTCATGCTGTTGTATGCTGTGGCAAAGGTGTCAATTTGAACCCCTTCTCCATGACAAGGGAGACCGGGATCCCCAAAGCACTGTTGCCCATCGGTAATAAACCAATGATTGAATATGTGCTAGAATGGTGTGATAGAGCTCCTTTCAAAAACGTAACTGTTGTCTCAGATTCTGATAGTAGTGCTGAGATTGGAACAGTTGTAGAATCCTACAAGAAGAAGAGGGTGCAAGAGATCCATAGTCACATTCATGTCCTAAAGTTTGATGGTGACTCTACAGGTGAAATTTTAGAAAGATTTATTGGTCAAACATTTGGTACGTTGGTGTTGTTGCCCTGTGATTTTATCACGAATTTGTCACCGCAAGTATTCATTGAAGAATATAGAAATAGAGATTTTGACGACATTGCAATGTCTGTTCATTACCAAAACAAATTTGAAAGTATAGACAAGAAAAATTTGACCCATTATTATACCGTTTATTCTCAGGATCAACTCCTACTGGATATCTACTCCAAGGATAATGTTGAGGCCTCAAAGTTTCTGGAGATCAGAACTCAGATGGTTTGGAGGTATCCACATGCTATCGTATCTACTAAGTTGTTGGATTCATTCATATATTTTTTTTCGCATGAGGCTTTGAATCATATCAAAGAAGAAAATGCAGACTTAAAAATCAAATCAATCACAAAAATAGTAAGAGATCTGGCGCGCCGCTCATGGAGACACTCGGATCCTAAGGGAACTATCAGCTTGTTTGTGCTTCCATCACAAGGTGTATTCATAAGAGCTGACAACATCCCTGCATACATCGAGGCCAATCGTTATATAATGAAACTGAAGGCAAGAGATGCTCAGCAACCTACTCAAGCTAAAGAAAAAGGTGCAGCAACGATAGGTGCGGACTCTGTTGTTGGTGAGAACACAACCCTTGGAGAGCGTACAAGCGTCAAGAAAACCGTAGTAGGGAAGAGTTGTAAGATCGGCAAGCGTTGTCGCTTAACTGGTTGTGTTCTGCTGGACGGGGTTACTCTAGAAGATGATATCGTGTTGGAAAATTGTGTAGTGGGCAAAGATGCTTGCATACACACAAAGGCAAGGCTCACCAACTGTAACGTTGAGGGAGGCTATAGTGTATCAAAGGGGCTCCAATTAAAAGGTGAAACATTGACGAACATCTTTATTGAAGACCAGGACAGTGACACTGACGACAACGAATCTGAATCTGAAGAGTACAACAGCTACGACGATGAGTATGACGACGATTTTGAAGACGATGGATTATTCGAGCGCTGAAATTTGGTATGCATCTTAATGGAATTCAAATGACGTAGAACTGAGCGCATTGCACTTCTTCTTTACTCTTCTTCTGTTCGTAGAGAGATCTAAACTCCCAGAACTGAACTTCTTTATATGTTTGTGTCCCAAAGCGATTGGTGTTTTGATGTTTGTTTTTCATCTCTTTTTTTTTCTGGTGTTGGAAAAAGCAAAAAGGTGAATCACCTCAAAATACTATAGAGACAGAAAACTGCGATACTTCTAGGGCCAAGAAGAATATAAAAGAAGAGAACGAACGCACATTCCAGCCTTAATTTTTTTTCTTTCTTCCCATAAACTCTGAACCTAGACAAAAGTTCTGCATTTCAAGATGGCTGAATCCAAAACAATTGTTCTTGAAAATGTAAGTTTCGTCGCTTAGTACCCACAACAAAAAGATTCTAACCTAACTTTTTCTTTCCAAAGACTGCTCGTCGTGATGCTCTCATTGCTATTGAGAAGAAGTATCAAAAGCTCTGGGCTGATGAGAAGCTCTTTGAGCTAGACGCTCCTTCTCTAGAAGAAGAACCGTTCACTGTTGATGTTGATGAATTACATGAGAAATACCCTAAATTTATGAGTTCGATGGCTTACCCTTACATGAACGGTGTTTTACATGCCGGTCATTGTTTTACCTTGTCCAAAGTTGAGTTTTCTATTGGATTTGAACGTATGCGCGGGAAAAGAGCTTTGTTTCCATTGGGATTTCATTGTACTGGTATGCCAATTCGTGCTTGTGCTGATAAATTGACCCGTGAAGCCGAGAGGTTTGGTAAGCTCTACAATAACAATGTTCCGGCGGAAGAAGAGGAACCAGAATCAAGACCAACAAGCCAAGCAAAATCTGAAGATGTTACCAAGTTCAAAGCTAAGAAATCCAAGGCGGCTGCAAAGCAAGGACGTGGTAAATATCAATTTGAAATCATGTTACAATTGGGCATTGCAAGAGAGGATCTCTACAAGTTTGCCGATGCAAATTATTGGTTGGAATACTTTCCACCGCTTTGCGAAAGGGATTGTAATTTGTTTGGAGCTCGTATTGATTGGCGTCGTTCTATGATTACCACAGATGTCAATCCTTATTATGACCAATTTGTTAGATGGCAAGTGACTAGATTAAAAGAACTTGGTAGAATCAAGTTCGGTGAAAGATACACAATATATTCCGAAAAGGACGGACAAGCGTGTATGGATCACGACAGGCAATCAGGTGAAGGTGTCGTTCCTCAAGAGTATGTTGGTATCAAGATTAAGATTGATGAATTCGCAGATCCTACTGTCGCTGAAGGGTTGGACTCTACAAAGTCCGTTTATCTTGTTGCTGCAACCTTGCGTCCAGAAACCATGTATGGTCAAACTTGTTGTTTTGTATCTCCAAAGATTGATTATGGTATCTTTGACAATGGCGACTCTTATTACATTACCACCGAACGCGCGTATAAAAACATGTCTTACCAGAAGCTGACGCCAAAGCGCGGTGATTATAAACCAGTAGCAATTGTCAATGGCTCAAGATTAGTTGGTTCTAAAATTACCGCCCCATTGTCTGCTTTCAAAAATTTGAGAGTCTTGCCTATGGAGACTGTCTTAGCCACAAAGGGTACTGGTGTTGTCACATGTGTTCCTTCCAACTCTCCAGATGATTATATCACCACAAAGGATTTACAAAATAAGGCTGATTATTACGGTATAAAGAAAGAATGGGTCCACACTGACATTCTTCCGCTCATTCGCACGCCATCTTTCGGTGACATATCGGCAGAGTATTTATGCAAAGAATTGAAAATTCAATCACCAAAGGATACTATTCTGTTAGCGAAGGCTAAAGAGCTTGCTTATAAAGAAGATTTCTACAAAGGTACCTTGATATATGGTCAATATAGTGGGTTATCAGTCGCTGATGCCAAACAAAAAGTGAGAGATGATCTAATTAAAGCTGGTGATGCCTTTGTGTACAACGAACCAGAATCTCCTGTCGTCTCCCGTTCTGGAGACAACTGCATTGTCTCTTTAGAAGATCAGTGGTATGTTGATTATGGTGAACCGGAATGGAAGGCTCAAGCTTTGGAATGTTTAAATAGTATGCGCCTGTTTACTTCTGAAACCAAGAACGCGTTCGAAGGCGTTCTAGATTGGTTGAAAAACTGGGCTGTTTGTCGTACTTATGGACTAGGCACAAAACTACCATGGGATGAACAGTACCTTGTTGAATCATTATCTGATTCAACTATGTACCAGGCATACTATACTATTTCCCAGTTGTTACATAAAGATTTCTACGGTCGTGTTCCTGGCGAATTTGGTATAAAACCACAGCAGTTAACGTACGAGGTCTTTGACTACATTTTTGCACGTCGTGATGATATTAAATCAGATATTCCGTTGTCACAATTACAACGTCTAAGAAGAGAATTTGAGTATTTTTATCCGTTGGATGTATCGATTTCAGGCAAAGATTTAATTCCAAATCATTTGACTTTTTTCATCTACACGCACACTGCTATATTTGGTAAAAAATATTGGCCAAAGGGTATCCGTGCCAATGGCCATTTGCTATTAAATAACAACAAAATGTCCAAATCTACCGGTAACTTCATGACTTTACAAGAGATTGTTGAAAAATTTGGTGCTGATGCTTCGCGTATTGCATTGGCTGATGCTGGTGATAGTGTAGAGGATGCTAATTTTGAGGAGTCAAGCGCCAATGCTGCTATTTTACGCTTAACTACTTTGAAGGATTGGTCTGCAGAAACAATCGCTCACCTTGATTCGTTAAGAACTGGTGAGTATAATTTCTTTGACATTGCATTTGAAAACGAGTTGAATGAATTGATTGAAGAAACTTATAAGCAATACGATGCAACTAATTACAAAGCTGGTTTAAAGGTTGGATTATTTGACTATCAAACAGCTCGTGACTATTATCGTGAGTCATGCGAAGTCATGCACCGCGATTTGGCTTTGCGCTACATTGAAACCCAAGCTTTGTTACTTCAACCAATTGCACCACATTTTGCTGACTACATCTATAGAGAAATTTTAGGTCATAAGACCACTGCGCAAAATGCCAAGTTTCCAAGAGCCACGAAACCAGTTGATTCATCTGTTGCTGAGTCCTTAGAATACACCCGCTACTTGACTCGTCTAATCCGTGAGACAGAAGGTGCGCTGTTGAAGAAAAAGAAGGGGAAACAACCAGATATTGATGCTTCTAAGCCTGTTAAACTTACGATTTTCGTCTCTGAGTCTTTTCCAGAATGGCAGAACAGCTATATTGAGCTTGTTCGTGAACTGTTTGAAAAACAATCATTGAATGATAATAATGCCATCAAGCAAAAAGTTGGTAAAGATATGAAACGTGCCATGCCATTCATCTCAAATTTGAAGCAAAGATTAACTAAGGAGTCGCCAGAAGTTGTATTCAATAGAGAGTTGAACTTTAACGAGATTGACACTATCAAGTTGGCGCTTGAGAATATCAAACGTGCATCCTCAGCCGTTAAAACTGCTGAAGTGCAAGTTATTGCATTCCAGAACGGTGCCAGAGTTGGTAAAGATATATTCACTGGCAAGGAGGTTGCAATCGCTATCAGCGGTAAGATTATTGACAGTGCAGTTCCAGGCCAACCAGGTCTGCTGATGTCTAACATTGAGTAAAGAGAGTGAGGGGAATTGCTTCTATTCTACAGCTAGACAGTAATTATTTGTCGTATACATAGGTTGTTAATGCAAATAGAGTATAACAAAAAAAAAATGGTTTCGTTTGTAGATATGCAAATCATTAAAAGCAATGTTCCACTGCCTATCCTGTTTCAATCAAGGTTGTCAAACCCTCTCTTCCGTAGCTGTTGTATTGTCCAGACCCAGTTTTTCGCAGAAGCGTTCACATCAGACGCAACTCTGCTCGGTTGAGCTAATTTCCCATTAGTGATAAAATAACTCCCGTTATCGTTCAAGAGAACCTCATTGGACAAGGAGCATTTGAGCGTTGCGTAAGCACCTTCTTCATTTGAGCAGCCAAAGAAGAAGCCAAACATCTGGAAGAAGAGCCAGAAGAAAACTCCCACAATGGGGAGCCGCGTCCAATGGCTGAACAGATTAGTGTTCATGACAAAGCCCGGGTGCACTGCAAAGCAGTGAATCTCGGGGTGTTTCAAGGCAAGCATCCGTATGTATTGGATCGCAGAGGTCTTTGCCATGGCATACCGCAGCCATGTGAAAAGCAGATTGGGCGCGTAATTAAAAGTCCAGTCTCTGCTGAAGGGGAAAACTTCAAAACGGTGGCCAATAGAAGAGACAAAGACAACTCGGCTGTCTCCAGACACGAGCAGAGGCAGCAGTCTTTGCGTTAACAAAAAGTGTGCAACATAGTTTGTTTGGAACTGTACTTCAAACCCATCCTTCGTCAGCGCATGAGGAAGAGCCATTACACCAGCGTTACAAACAAGCAAGTCCAGTCGACTTTCCATTCGCTTCAGCACCTCAGCAGCCCTTTCCACAGAGCCCAAGTCTAGCAGATCAATCTCAACAGCCACGAGTTTCCCGGTATACCTCTGCTGATGAGCATTATCGTGGAAATGTTGTTCGCGCACCTGCCCTGATCCTGCTCTCAGTGCTTCCTCTATGGCAGCACTGTTACGGCGCAAGGCCTCCTTGCGTATCTCCTCGAGGCTGCGCTGCACCCGCGCGGGGCTCCGCCCGGCAACGTACACAACGTACCCATGCAGGTAGAGATGAAGCACCGTGAACCAGCCGATGCCACTGTTCCCGCCAGTTACAAGCGCCACCTTGCGCTGCTTCTGGGGGTCGAAGTACGGTAGTGTCTCCGGATCGAAGTCCAGCATGTAGGAGACCATTTGATCTTTCGAGGAACGAACAAATGAAGAGGTCAATTCTCTTCTTCTTCTATGAATTCAGATTAAATTCTCTGTTTTTTTTTTTTTTTTTTGTCTTCTATTTATTTATTCTTTTGCGCATTCGGGGAAATCTTATTGGAGTTTATTCATCAAATGGATCAAGAAGAAATAATGTGAAGACGATTTTATGGAGATATTTTTGATACAAAGGAGTAGTTAAGAGACCATTTGCGCCAGCAAAAATGGATGCGGAGGAGGGTACACGAGATACGCAAGCGTATTTCCATAGTGTATACATGTTTCATTAGGCATTTGCTCTATATACAAACCTTTTCCTCCAAACTCTGCCACTACTGCTTCAACAATTCGGCTCTCTTGGCGTCGAACACTTTCTGGTGCTCTCTCACCTTGGCACCAATGAACGCTTTCATCTCGTCTGTGATGTTCACCTTTGTTGTGTTTGCAGCTCTCGCCCTGCTATCTTCAATGAGGATTTTGGAGGCTTCAGGAACAGGCATCTCCGGCGGTGTCAGTTTTCTTATATCTCTTTCAGTCATCTTACGACGTGTATGTTTCGAATATTTGTTTCTGATCGAGTTCAATGCTTCCTCTGGAATAGGAGATCTGACGGCCGATTCGACGAAAAACGTGCGCTCCTTAACGTCTTCCACCTCTGTGCACTGCGGGCCATCCTCTTTCGCCTCTGGTCTTGGCCATGGAATCACCAGCTCTGGATCGTTATACACCCGTCTGTAGGGCATCGCCTTCTTGTAATCATCATCGTAATACGTTCCTCTAAATATAAGATTGTCAACGGCAACAGGTTTCACCTTCTTCGTCTCCGCGTCCTCAATATCAGCAACCAGTCTGATAATATCCTCAGTGACAGCAGTTGGATACGTCACAACATGGGTAGTCTGGTTCTCTGCCCAGAACAGCTTTGGTACAACAACAGTCTTCATAGGACCATTCTCATCGAGCATATACCCGCCGCCTTGCACATGACGGGTCACTTTGCAAATGTTTCCTCGTTTTGGGCCTTTAACAATCACAACCCTATCACCAACTAGATACTTTAGCTTTCTCGGGTCCTCTGGAATTTCGTTGTCTTTGGAAAGGTCGATTGGTATCGTTGATCTCAAGAACGGCGGTTGCGCTTGCTTTTGCATCTTTTCAAACCGTCCCAAGTATCCCTTTGGAACTTTCTTCAAGTCCAGTTTGAATCTGTGCCCGGCTTTTGAAAGATAAGACATGGTTTCTGTTTCTTCTCTCTTCTTCCCTCTTCTTCCTCTTTCTATGTGCCGGCTGACTCTCAGAATACTTACAACATCAAGCTTCTTTTCACATTTTCCAATTGCGAAAAAGCTGGCAAAAAAAAAAAACTTGAAGGCGGGTAAGTTTGATTACATAATAACTGAAAAATATGGATCTGGATCACGTGAAGCAATACCGCAATAACGAGTTTATACAGATACAGTTATATAAGCCAGTGTCTTTGCACAGAAAACAAGGTGGGAGATATCGTACCGGGTCACATTCTAGTGGCTGCTGAAGAATGTTAAAGTCGGCGTGTGGTGTAAAGCGTTACTCAATTGTCCTTCGCCTGCCCTCATCCCGGTATTTTGGACTGAGGGGACAGCCTCAAAGCCTTTACTCCCCGACCCAACCACTAGACTCAGTAACAAGAGATAGATGGTATTGTACTGTACTTTTGGAACTCATATATGTAGCTAGTGCCGGGATAGAAAGAAAAATCAAAAAAAAAAGAGACTAGTTTTTTTCAGCTTTTAGTTGTCAGTACATATACTGATAAATTCTTCTTCGTTGACTAGAAAAAAGAAAAGCGAGCAATGTTAGCTGGGAACTGGATATTCTCTTTTTGTATAATTTCTCAGGTACTTACTTTCTCCATCATTATCCAAATCAAACTCGTCAATCATCGCTCTCAGCTCCTCATCGGTTAAATTCTCACCAAGCTCCTTTGCAACCCTTCGTAGATTCCGTAAGCTTATCTTTCCGGTATTATCGTCGTCGAAGAGTCTAAACGCCCGACGAATCTCTTCCAAGGGGTCTCTGTTTAAGACTTTTTCACCCACTATAAAATCGTTAGTATTCCTATTCCCATTGTCGAATTCTCTGTAAGAACTCCTCTTGTTCTGTTTTTCTTTTTATGACTTGTACATACTGATTGCAAAGAAGTCCTCATAATGCATCTGGTTTCTGTCGTCTCTGTCAAACTCGTGAATCAGATCCAAAACCTCTTGTTTTGAGTAGTCAAACCCTAAGGCCCTTATCGCCACCTAGTTCCCTGTTAGCAATCCAATCGGCTAAAACTTCAACAGACAGAAGAAAGAAAAAATAAGAACCGGTTTTTTTTAGCTTACTTTCAATTCATGGTAATCTAAATACCCATCGTTGTTCATATCGAATAAGTTGAATGCTTCGCGTATTTCCTGCTTCTGCTCCTCTAAAAGCTCCTTCTTCAGCTGCGAAGGCGCCCGCAGTTGTGCATTCTGTGGTCTTCGTGGAATCGACATCCTGTATCACGCTCTCTCAAACAGGATATTAGAGTGTTTGTGATCTGTACCCGGTTTCTTTTTTATCCTATGCTCTTCAAAGTGCGAACTAAATGTAAAATTTCGCGTTTGTATCTTGATGGAGTGGCTTGACCGTGTTTTGTTGTCTCTTTCGGTGAGATACGAGGACATCCAGACACCTAATTCTTATATACCATCTATGTATGCACTATATATTTATGAGGACTGTAGGGCATAGGCGTCATTCGCGCATTTACGAGTAGATTGCAATGGTTGCTGTTGGGGAGAGAGTGTTATTCAGAGGACACACTGGTGTTGTGCGGTTCACTGGCACGGCGCAGTTTGCTGCAGGCGAGTGGGTTGGTGTTGAGCTTGATGAGGCCAAAGGAAACAATGATGGGTCTGTCCAGGGCGTCAAGTACTTCGATTGCGCTGCTGGGCATGGTGTTTTTGCACGAGAGGGTGTTTTGGAGAAGGAAGAGCTCTCTGCGAAAAGCGACAATCGGCTGAGAAGCATAATAATGAAACTCGAAGAGAAATTGCGAGGCATGTACGACGAGATACAGGAAGTAAGGACAAAGCTGCATTCCGTTGAGAACGAGAGAGCCAAAATTGAAGATGGGTTGAATAGGAATAATGAAGAGTTAGAGATTGTCATGATTGAAAAGGAGACACTTGAGGAACAGAATGAACTTTTGAAGCAAGAGATCAAATCATTGGAGGACATCAATGGAAAGTTAAGATCTGAGATCTCAGAGCTGAAGTATCGATTAGAGTCGGAATGCGGGCGCGAGAGCCATGACCCTATCCAACTGAATAGAAGGACGATGGTTCTTGAAGAAGCATTGATCAAGCTAAGAGATCAATCTAGCGTTGAACAGTCCCGCTTGAAGCAAGAAATTGCAGACCTAAGATCGAAAGTACTTGAGTTGACTCCATTCGAATCACAATACAACGAGCTCAAGACCAAACAAGCTGAATCTGAAGAAGTGATCAAAGACCTTGAAACACAGATTGAAGCGTACATTCACTCTTCCGAGATTGTCGAGACTCTAACAGCGGAAAATTTACAGCTGAATGAAGATCTAAGAAGACTCGAAACTTCTTTATTGGAATTAGAGGATCTACAAAAGATCAACAAAGATTTAGAAAAGCTACATATGGAAACAGAAACAGAAATGGAGAGTCAAATAAGAGCATTGGAAGCAGCACTGAAAGAGAAGAAAGAGTTGATTGAATCTTTGGTATCCAGAAATAAACAACTAAGTACACAAGCTCGTTTAGAAGAACCGCCCCAAACGAATGTCGATGAGGCTCACGACTATAAAATACAAGTTCTGGATGCTAACGATAAACGAAGAAGATTGGAATTAGAGTTACTGTTACATAAAAATGAGCTAAGTAGCAAAAATAAACTGATTGAATACTATATGGCGAGCCGGAATAATGAAAGCTTGGAGATGGCTAATACATTGGAAAACTACGAAAAGTTTTATCATATTCTGAATGAAAACATTCACTTTCAAACAGATGACTTACTCCTGAGTATCATTATTGTAAAATTCAAAATGTGCTTATTACTATTTAGCGAAAATTTCAAGCAGTGCTGCAGAATAATCAAACATGGAGGTAATGTTCAAATCGATTCACAAGATCTTGAATCTTCTAGCGCTAGAATTAAGCAATTGGTTATGGATGAACAGTTCAATGTTCAGCTGGAACTACCAAAAATCCATAAAAATACTGATGGTTCTGCTTTCAAAAATAAGGATGAGCTGCTGTTCAAACTATCTTGCGAAAAGGTGCTCATCTCATCGCTGAAAGACATCATAGCTTTGTTGGCAAAAGAGAACGACCTCCAAGCAGAGCTGAAATCAGAATTATTGGAACATCTCCAAGGGTATGAACAGGTCATTGAGCATTTATCCGAGATAGACGATAATTATGAGATTGTCAAATTTGAATTCAAGTCTATCGAGAGTGTAGTTCTTCAATTTTTCAAAAGCGTTATTAATCAGATTACAAACCTTGAGTACCAAAACCGAGAGGGGATTATTGACCAAGAGGTTTCACAACTTTGCAAAGCTGTTGAAAAACTTTCTTCACAAGAGTGCCACTTGGACACTGTATTCGTTCAATCCTCCGATTCTGCTCCAAAGTTGTTAAATGTTCAAGAAATTTCTGAAGAATTGGAATCAGTCAATGAACAGTTACAAGCAAAGGATAAATATATCGAAGAAATTCAACTAAAAGTTGAGATTTTGAAATCAAAGTTGGATCAAAATGAGAGATTTGAATCTCAGGTTAAGAGTTTCAAAGCTGAAGTGGACCATATCAATGAAGTTAATCAGAGCTTAAATTTGCAAATTGAAGAGTTAAACAAAACCAACTCTCAGATAGTTATGGACCTTCAAAAATCGAAGGAACGTTCCATAATTTATGATCATGGATTCGAATCAATATTGGAACAAAAACGCTATAACGACAAAGCAGAATTGATTGGCGAAATTCAAAGTTTGCGAAAGATAGTTTTGAACTTCACACTAAATCGTAAACAAAATCAGATGAAGTGGTTGCAAGTAGAATTATACCAAGGTAAACAATTCAAGACATATGCTATTGTTGATGAGTTACGAGAATTGGGTAAAGACTTACGACAGAAAGTGCAAAGAGTCAGACATTATGAAATTCAGGATATTTAGCCCTTTGATTGTGCCTTGTCTTCCTTCTTCCTCCTCGTTTTCCTTGGCCATTTCACAGCTCTATCAATTTTAAAATCTGGGTATAAAAGTTCCATGAGAAAATATAAAAATACATCTACCAAATACATGAGAAGGAACAATTTCCCACTCCAACTTCCTGCATTATTCAGTTCCATGCATTTCTCTAATCTCGTTTGTGTATCTTGTTCAATCGAGTTGTAAACTTGTTCTGTCCTTTCAGCAACATTTGACCAGTGGTACATGTTTTTTACTCTTTCATGGAACTTCGAGGTGTTTAGCTTACCTGCCCTTATGATGTTTATAGCTTGCAACGTATTCTGCACCAGTGAATCCACTGATGGCTGTGCAAAGATGGTCATATCTGAAGGCAAAACTTCAGGTATTCCCCCAACTCTAGTCGTCACAACAAGCAATCCGCAGGATGCGGCCTCAACAAGCACCGTTCCAAATGCCTCTGTCAATGAGGGATGTAAATATATCTGTCCTTGTACCATGACATCTCTCACTTCCTCATGCCTGACACCGGGAATCAGTTCAACCCGATCATGAAGCCTGAAGGTCTCAATGGTTTGCTGGATATCGATGTACTTTGGGCCGTTTCCTGCAATGAGAAATCTTACGTTGTCACTTTCGTGACATATCCGCGGTATCATTGCTGTCAACAAATCGATCCCCTTGTTGGTGTAGAGCCTCGAGATGACAACAATAGTGATAGGGCCTGTATGAGGACCATGATGTTGTTGGGAGTCGGAAGCAGGGTAGAAGTCTTCAGATACAACAGCATTCGGTATTACAGAAACCATTGCAGGCTCAATTATATGGCGTGCTGCGCGGAGCACCATGTTCTCTTTTGCGGTGTTGGACACGCAGATGAGTCTGTCGATACTGTGAGCAGCAAATTTAAATGTTTTCTGTGCTCCCGTGGCGTTGTAGTCTGCAAATCCATGGAGTGAGTGGTCCGTGAGCACTGTTTTTATCCCCATTGTCTTTGCGTGGAAGCATGCTTCTAGGGCCAGCGAGCTCAGCGAGGCATGGCCATGGACGAGGTCAATTTGCTCACGTATGAAGATGGTACGTAGAGAAGGAAAGCATGAGAACACTGTGGGAAAGGTTGTTTGACGATAGAATACTAGAAATGGTATGTGATACACTTTGACTCCGTTGGAGAGCGTCCGGATTCCTTTGCGGTCACCGTAAGCATGGGTGACGACGCAAACGTTGTGACCTCTATTAGCAAGCTGCTGTGCTAGATGGTGGATATGAAATTCAACTCCACCACGCTGCGGGTAAAAAAAGTCACACACAAGAGCGATGTTCATGTGGAATGAATGAATCTGTTTTCAGTTTTATATATATGCTCTCTTTTGTCGTTTTTTTGTTGATGGAAATAATAATAATAATTCAAGAAAAGCCTCTATAAAACCTACACTAGCGTAACAAAACACCAAGAATCACCCAGTAGCTGCAACAGCATGGATACACTTCCAGCAGACCCGCCGCAGTATGCTAGCGATTCAGAACCACGGCACTCGCAGGATTCGAGCGACTCACTCGTGCGCGACCTCGAGCAGATGCAACTTGAACAGGAAGAATACCCGCAGCAGAGCCCCCTTCAACGACTTAGAAGAAGCTTCAACTCCAAAGTTGTTACGCCGGTACAGCGGATTCTTGATCCCGTCGCAGAAGCCTATTCCTACGGTGCTCACAAGTTCGAAGCATATCTGTCTAAAATTGGCAACCCGTTGATCCTAAAACGGTTTGGCTACGTTATTCTAGTTTCCGTGCTTTTATATCTCATCACAACATTTGGATCTTTCCCACGAGACGGCTCGCGAGTATCAGGTGGCTCCTTTAGTGATAGAGGACTTTTAGAGGACTACATCCTACAGAATATCAATCTTCAGCAGATGGAGACTAACCTTGAGTACTTGAGCTCCATTCCTCATGTTGCAGGCACATCAGGCGATTTGACATTAGCAAGATATATATACTCGAGCTTTCAAGATTCAGGGTTCCAAATAATACAATTTGAGGAATTCAAGACCACTTTGACATACCCTAATTATACCGCTATAGGCCATGATAATGTTCAATTAGACATTTCTCAGCAGTTTATGCCGTTATCGAAAAACGCCAAAGTTTCAGGCCCTTTGATATATGGTAATTATGGATTTCAAAAAGATTTTGAAAAGCTCATAGAGTCTGGTATCAAAGTCAAAGGTTCTATTATGGTCTTAAAATTCTCGGAATCTTTACCTCAAAGCTTACAAATTCTTTATTCTCAAAATTATGGATGTAATGGTGTATTGTTTATATCTGAATCCACAAAATTCCCAGATTCATTTGCTAAGAAAAGCGCAGCAATTCCAGAATTTTACTTGGGTGACCCATTAACGCCAGGCTGGACAACTGGACAACTAAACCAAAAAATATCTCTCAAAGACTCAACTATAGCAAAGATACCAACAGCTTCGGTAACGAGAAACCAAATTAAACCACTACTTTCGAAGTTGACTGATAAGGGTATCAAATTTGAAGATGGTTTGTATTCGGGCGACTCCTCACTCATTATCGATTTTGAAAATAGCATTATTCTAAAAGACGAGCATCCAATTTGGAATGTCATAGGAAAGATACAGGGTAAAGAACAAGATGACAAAGCCCTGATAATAGGAGCACAAAGAGATGCTCCATGCAAAGGGGCGATTTATCCAAATACCGGCACTGTTGTCTTACTCGAATTAGCGAAACTATTCATGAGTTTATCCAAAAATTTCAATTGGAAACCTTTAAGATCGATTTATTTCATCTCATTTGATGGGACAGAATATAATTTAGCAGGTGCAGCAGAGTTGTTGGAGTTTAAGACGCGTGAAATAAAAAAGGAGACAACATCATTCATTGATCTTAGTGATGCTGTTGCAGGAGATTCCTTAAGTATAAGCACTAATCCTTTACTAGAAAGTCTTCTGAGTCCATACCAATCGACTTATAATTTTTCTATGAGTTCCTTGAAGGAGTACAAGAATTATCTGCCATTTATGACTGAAGGAGTCCCATCTATGGAAATCGGCTTCAAAGGACTTGACTATCCAAAATATTCGTGCCAAGATGATTTTAGTTTCTTCCGATCCGATGGAGATTTTGAATTCTCCAAGCATAGGACTTTAGTTGAGCTGATTTCTAAAATCAGTTTACATCTAATAGAAGATCCTCTAATACCGTTCGATATTTCGAAATATGTGGAGAGACTGAACGACTATTTCACAGATTTACAAAACTATGCACACTCCATAGATCCAAGCAGGTCGATCAACTTCCAACCAATAATGGAAGGATTGCTCCATGTTAAACGAGTTGGACGTGACCTGAGTCTATGGGAGAAGACATGGACTGACATCATCAATGATAATGGGGGTGTCGAACCTTCATTCTTAGCTTTACATAGATGGAATTGGAATAAGAGGCTTAACGCATTTGAGAAATTGTTTCTAAAGGACGAAGGATTACCAAATAGAAGATGGTTCAAGAACCCGATATTTGGACCTCAGTTATTCAAACCCGAAAATGGTGATTTCGAGTGGTGGACATTCCCTGCTATAAGAGATGCTATTTTCAGAAAGGACTGGGATGCT
Source organism: Liangdongia quercuum (assembly GCA_030579675.1). Lineage (NCBI taxonomy): Eukaryota > Fungi > Ascomycota > Saccharomycetes > Phaffomycetales > Wickerhamomycetaceae > Liangdongia > Liangdongia quercuum. The sequence goes on along the minus strand of JAKTRK010000075.1, from coordinate 22,380 downwards.
GTTCAGTCTGCTGTAGATGATTTGGGCCGCCATCTGTCTGATGGTGCTGAAATTTTCATACAAGGCTGAACAAACTGGAAAAAATAATGTATGTTATATGATAATATGAGACTCAACTGATGTAGACATATTCCTCTCTCCCCAGAGACCTGTCTTTATATTCAGACTATATACTTACACAAGCGTACACGGCATTATCCTACAATGATTCATTACATAAGTTATTATATAACTTTCCGAGAATCAAGATCAGAAGCACCACAAATCATGAGATAAAAGAGACTTAAAGGGCTTTTCTTTGAAAGCCTATTTGCTTGCTGACATAGTATCAAGATAACATCGAATTTTAATCAAGCACCTAGTTTTCTGTAATGTCATTCATCAAGAACTTCTTCTATCCGTCAGTCAAAACTACTGATCCATTAGACTCAGCTTCATCCACGAAGAAAGATCCTATCGTGGAGGGCATATTCACTCCAAGATCTCTATCAAACTTCAACGGACACGATGATGAGAGAATATTTATTGCTGTTAAAGGGAGCGTGTTCGACTGCACTGCTGGAAGACAGTTCTACGGGCCTAGTGGGCCATACTCGAACTTTGCAGGACATGATGCTTCAAGAGGATTGGCTTTGAACTCGTTCGAGATGGGTATGTCACTCTGTCATTATAGCAGAACAGTAAACTGCTAGGACTGGGACTTACTGACGTTGTTTCTAGATTCAATCAGAACATTTGATCAGCCCCTTGATACTTTGGAAGACTTGTCGCCACAGGATAAAGAATCCTTGGATAGCTGGGAAGAGCATTTTAAAAAAAAATACCCCATAGTTGGCAAATTGGTTGCAGAGAGTGATGCGAATTGAGAAATTCAGGGGTCTGCTGATCTTATCATAAAGACAAAGGATAATGATCATACGTGCTGGATACAATATACGTTGCAGTGCGACGTTGAAATGCGTTCAACTCAGGACTAGGATCTGCAACTAGACTTTGAGCATATCGCCATTCGGTAATTACAATCCACTGCTATTACAATGCTACTATATGATTTATCACTGTACTTTCTCTCTCTTTCTCTTCATTCTATTCAATCTGGTACTCTTATTGTAAGTCATTGGTGTCGCTGTTACCCTGACATCTTTTCTGATAGAAATATATAGCACGTGACTAAGTTTTTAAGCGTAGTCGATTCTATAGACAAAAAAAACCGAAGACTAGTGAAATGAATTTACAGCTTGAAGACAATAGAAGAGACATAATTGAGTGGCATAATGGTGACTATATCACTCGATGACCTTACTATCAACAACGTTGGGGTACTTGAAAAGATCAATGAAGTAACTCTTCCAACATCCTACTCTAAGGACTTTTACAAAACTGCGCTGAATGCTGAACAGTTTGTTAAAATAGGTATGTCAACTTCAGGTTTCCGAAATACCTTCATATGCCTGAGATTTCAGTGACAGCTGGTAATTTTTGATTTTTTGCAAAGTGCGTATGTATGCTAACTATTTGCCAGCGTATTATAGCGAGATACCGGTTGGTGCCATCAAGGCCAAACTAGTTGTCCCACCACATCACTCGAGCCCCACAGCTGTGTACATTGAATCGCTAGGAGTTCTCAAGCCTTACAGACACAAAGGAATTGGAACACAGCTAGTTGAGTATATAGTGGACCAGGCTAGAAAAAGCTTTGTCCATCAAGTAATTGTTCATGTTTGGATCGACAATAAAGAAGCTCTGGAATGGTATAAGAAATTAGGATTCGAAGTCAAGGAAACGCTCGATGATTACTACAAAGATCACAAATTGAGCAATCCTACAGCTATCGTTTTATTGAAAAGTTTTTAGCATCTGATTTATACACAAAGTCACTTTGTTACTTTCTCTTCATCTTCGATTTCATCCTCTGTATCGGTGTTTATGTCTGAGAAGTCAGACTCTTCATCCTCAAAGTCGCTGTCATCATCATCACTATCTTCCTCAATTTTGCTCACTTTTTCACCCCTAATAGTGGCCAATGCACCAGCTATTGAATCTTCCTCAGGATCTGGGATATCGTAGTCAATCTCTTCGATTTTAGGTGGGTTCTCTACTTTCATTACTAGAGGGAAATCCAAATCACTAACAAAATAATCAGTTGATCTCAGTATCACTCTGAACTCATAGTTACCAGGTTGAGGTGGAGTAACTTGGGTCAAAGGAATTTTGAATGTTCCAATAACAACTTTCTCACCATTTAGGTACTCTTCGCCTGTCAATTCTAGATTGGAAACATCCAAATTTTTGAATACTGCTGGAGCTTCACAAATTTTTGAGTCTTTCTGTAATGTTATCAGCGAAATGAATCCATTGCTTCTTTCAACTGGGAAAAATGGAGCGAATGTCTTGGGCAAACGAGGTTGATCGGTTACGATCTTGTAAGGATTTCTTAATGTCTCAGCAGTCTCTTCCTCAATGAGTTTATTTTCGTCCAGTTTGAAATCGCCATGATGTTTTGCAGATCTAACAGCTACTTTGATAGAAATGTAAGCAGTCGAGGATGGTGTGACGACGCTTTCTCCAACAACTTTGAATTCAGCTTTAACTAATTTCAAGATTGGAATTTTGGTAGCAATGGCTAAAGTCTCCTTCAACTTCGATTCATCTTTAATTCCTAACGTCTTCTGTTGCTCAGCACTCGATAAGGTTAACAATTTACCCAATCTCTTAATACTGCTGGACTTCACAGTTTCGGGGTCAACATTTGGCAGCTGTAATAGTTCCGCATGAGTGGACTGTGGAACTGCTTGAATTAGGTGTCTAAGGGTATCAACAGTTGCTAATGAAAGCTCTGTATTTCTGAAAGATGCGGTGAAATCAATCAACCCAGAGATCAGTACGGGAGTTATGGAAACCAACTCAAGAGTCTCCTGATTAATTTTTCTGTTAAGATAATCGTCAAACAGCTCTCTAATTTCAGCAGTTGATTTTTTCGGAAATAATTGTTGATACTCAATAGCTTCACTTAGCCAGTCTAATATCAACGAAACACTAGGGATTTTAGATGGTTTGTGTTCCAAGATTTTATCGACAAACAAAGCAGCAGTCTTTGTGTGGATCCCTTTTTTAGTATATGACTTAGTTTTACTCCACCATCTGTTGACAATATAGGGTAAGACAAATCCAATCAATAAGAAGTAAGTAGTAAGTAACAAAGGAGATGATTTCCCTTCAATGAGGAATTTCGGTAATGCAATACCATGAGAAACCGTCTGTGGACCATCAGGGTGCCCGTATTTCTCATAGTTTTCCCTTGTTGCTTCATCGGTCAAGGACTTATAAGCTTTTGTAATCAATACAAAACGTTCCTCCAATTGCGCTTTCTCTTCATCCGAAACATTTTTAATCTTGTCCGGGTGAAATTTGACTGATAACTTCTTGTAATGACTTTTGATCTCCTTCTCAGTTGCACCGAACTCTATGTCTAGCAACTCATATGGGTCGAAATTTTCAGAAGAGCTACTTGGTTTGAACTCTGTGGTTTTGATTTGGTAAACCAGCACAGCAACGAGCACCCAGCCAATCAACAGAAACAAATTTTTCTTGGTGAATATTTTTGATTTCTTAGCCTTTGCACGGAAGGCACGAACTTTCTTATCAATTTGGGTCTCTTTGATATCAATTGAGCCCTTAATCAAATGTTCCTGTTCCGACTGAGCTAGTTTGTAAATTGAGTGAATCGAGAACGGCACGAGGGCAACAACTAGTACTGACAACGTAAATACTGGCCACGTCTGCGAATTCTCATCGTAGGAGTACCGTGAGTCCATTTTATCCTTTTTATTGCCCTTATTTCTAGTCTTCTTGTCTTCTGCTCTTCTGCTCTTTTTTTCTTTCTTCTTTGAAGACACGAAACCAGAAAATTCGTAGAAAATAAAATGTGTCACTAACCGAAAAAAAAAATATCGAAAATCTCCAGTCTTTTTCTATGGTGCAAGTATAAAGAAAATTAAGCTGCTCTTGATGTCATACAAACTCAGTAAATACCAATAGCTATATTACTCTAGCAGAATTTACCCACTCTCTTCAATGAAAGGAAGTTAATTGGGTGGAGTTGAAGGGCTAGAAGTACATGAGCTCACTGTATAAGTAGGATACAATGCAGCAATTCTTTCAATTCAAGTACTCTCTACGAGCTCGACTACTTCAGGCTTTCAGCTGTTGCTGTATTGACTAAAGCCTCAAGCACATTCTAAATTTTACCGAGTTGAGGGAGTGCTTTTTTGATCAATGTGGAATTTACTATACAAGTAGATTATGAAGTGCAGTGCTTGGTCCGAGAGCTGGATAAGTAGTAATCAGTAATTCTTCTCTTTTTCCTCCTGCTCAACCTTCGATGCCCATTGCGAAAACTCCCTTCTCTTTGCTTCGATGTCCAAAAACGTGGCTCTCGTCTCCAGAAACTCAAATTGTGAACCTCCAATTATTTCGTCCTCCACAACAGCATCATTCATCAATATTGGCTTCAAGATATGTCTGCTCTTCACTATTCTCGCATCAACTAAAGATAGCTTTCTCTCACCAGATATCGATATGAACAATCCAAGAGTGAATAAAATCAGTGACACAGCTGTCTCTAGCACAATCTAAAGAAAAGAAGAAATATCATTAGTACAAGCTGCAAAATACAGTGTCTCCAATTATTCGACTCACGTCCTGAGGCAATGGCAACGCCGTGTTATGTGTCTTTTGGAATAGGTTGAACTCGAATGTCGAATAAGCAGCATGGAGTAGAAATGCCGTTGCCAACGAAAGTATACATTTCGAAGTAGAAGGCATTCTTCAATCTGGTTTGAGTTATAATAATTTTGCTCTTATACTTCAGACTAAGTAGATCTACTCTTTTGAATAATATACAATAATCTGGATATATTCAAATTAGGAATTACTCCTCTAGTTTTACTGTATTTGTCCCAAATAGGGAATTCCCTTTCAGTAATAGTGTGCTAACCAATACTCGTATTATGATTGAAGTCGGAGAGCTTCTTCAGTTGGCTACATAATTAAATCGACAGATGTTACTGCGTTTAAACACTGCTATCATCCTTCAGTGGCTCTGCCTATTATTCAAAACAAGATATTTTTACTTTCTATAGAAAATGAAAATCCATTTGGTCCTTGCAACACTCAAGTAACACCTTGAGCAGAATGCAATATTGTGTCTGCAAGGTACAATGGAATCATGATTAATGCGCCAGGACATATTTAACTAGTGTTTTATAGTCCTTGACAGATAAAATAAGACTGTCCGTAGTAATGTATTCCCCCGCGCCATGTGCAACATGAATAGAGCCAGGGCCATACAATATCTTATGTTTGAACTTATTTTTCAGGCGCATCGCGTCAGTACCATAGCCCAAAACAACATTATCAAACCCTGGGATATCATATTCAAAAAAAATAGGATCTGAGCCAGGATATGACTTTTCGAAAGTAATATGCTCACTTCCATTAGTTTCGTTGATAGTTTGGTCAATTAAAGAATCAAAACTTTGAAGATCTGCAGCCACCCTGAAGAATAGATTCGCAGAAGCATGTGCTGGAACAACATTAGCTGCGACACCGCCCTCAATGAGCCCAATATTCAAAGTTGTGGGTCCTAGTAATTCATCCGATGGGTATTCTTTACGTTTCAATAAGTATAAGAAGTTGATCAATATGTCAACAGCGTCAATGCCCAAGTCTGGATATCCAGAATGTGAGGCTTTACCTCTCACTTCGATAGAACCGCCATATCCACCCTTATGTCCAATACCTAGCTTGTTTTCGGTAGGTTCACCGAGGATTATGCTTTCCCACTTGTAATCGATATTATCTTGAACAAATTTCATACCATGGCCTCCTTTTTCTTCACCAACGACGTACAATAAGGCGAGATCTCCTTCTTGAATCTCGTTTTCTCGCGATAATTCTAGAAACGCAATAACTTGAGCAGCAATAGAACCTTTAGCGTCACTTGCTCCACGTCCATAAATTTTACTACCATCTTCGCTCAAGAAAGGACTGAAATATGGAGGGACAGTATCTATATGAGATGTTAACAAAACTGTCGTATCATTAGTTTCACCAATGTAGGCGTATACATTAAATCTATCCTGTTCGACTTCTTGAAGTTCCACCGTTAAGCCATGACTTTGTAAAAAGTGGGATAGCTTATATGCTACAGCAGCTTCATCATAAGAAATAGAAGGTGTAGCGATTAACGAGTGGTGTAAAATGAATAGCTCGTTGATGGCATCAGTGGGAATCCCATGAGAACTGCGATAATTGTATTGACTGGTCGAGAAGGACAACGGAGATTGTGGTTGGATGTAGTTGAATCCCTTGATAGTGAAAGCATAAGAGCACGCAACTAAAGAGTACAGAGCGCTGATCCTCATTATGGATGAAAAGTGCAAACCAATACGAGATGAAACAAGATAAATTTGCTTTGACTGGTCTGGAACTGAAATCTTTATTTGTTGAACAAGCTTCCGTATTGGCAAGGGTTTATTATCGAATGCATGCGAGGGGGTTCGTCCACATAAAATAAGAAAGATAGTTGACACAAGTATTACAGTTATATCTATGCCACAGTCTAGAGCGAACATCTTAACTGAGAAAACTATGCTACAAGGCCTTGGAACTGATAATTTGAAATGATGATATACATAAATATAGATTAAGCTTTTAAATCATAGATATCCATGTACACTATAGCAGAAGGTGATGTGAATATTCTCTTTTTCACTCCGGCTTTACATGTAACTAACTGATCTCTTAACGAAGGATGAATTTATCATCAGATTACCTACCAAGGGCAAAAAAAACAAGTTAGCTCGCGCTAACACATCAGTTTTCGAAACTTGATCACACCACACGTTATTTCATTAGGCTCCTTAGACCTCTGAATATGTCTCTGAAGTAGATCTCAGTAACCGGGCCTTTTCAAATTACCCTTCAAATTGGCAATAATGGCATCTCTTTGTTTCTAGTTGAAGACAGTTTCATATGAAAGCTTCTTACAAACAGTATGCAACTGAACACAAGGCAAAATGTTCTTAGGATCACTGCCTGTTCGACTGATCTCTGAATTTGCGCTTTATAGAATGAGTATCTCTCGAACGTCTCCCAATAGCAAATACATACAACATGGTTGACATACAACTTTGGACCGTATCTAAACGAGCTCGCGTGGCGTAATGGCAACGCGTCTGACTTCTAATCAGAAGATTCTGGGTTCGACCCCCAGCGTGAGTGCTTGTTTGAGATTTTTTTTTGTCTCTCACCATTGACAATTAGCTCAAAATGTTTTGTTCAAAATCAGCTACCAGCAAGTGCTGATCTACTGCTACTTCCAAGCCACTCATATTCTTCTTTATAGCGCTACGTTTGCTTTGGGATCTTGCAGATCTGTCAAAGTGAACAGTGTTTTTTATTTTTTTTTTTGATATATAACCCCATATAAAAAACCCTTGTTCGTCAGAACTAAGAAATCAGTCCAACAATTCTCTCAGATATAAGGGTTATTTGCTGTGAACTTAGGAAACGTAAACTAGTAATCAATACTAATGTCATCTGATAACGTCCCTGAATCCGTAAAAGGGGCAATTGAGGGTGATCCCTGGCTGACTCCCTTTGCTCATGAATTAGCTCGAAGACGGAGAATTGCAGATGATTGGCTTGGTAAAATTGACAAGAATGAAGGCGGATTATTGCAATTTGCTGACTCTTATAAGGTTTATGGATTCCAAATTGACGGCGTTAGTAAAGTCATTAGATATAAGGAGTGGGCACCTAATGCAGTTGGAGCAAGTTTAGTCGGAGATTTCAACAATTGGAACCTTGAGACACACAAGATGAACAAAGATGAGTTTGGGAATTTCAGTATCGAGGTACAGCCTGTCAATAATGAATTTGCAATCCGCCATAACTCCAAAGTCAAAATCGCATTACGATTACCAAATAATGAAATAATTTACAGAATTTCCCCCTGGATATTAAGAGCAACTCAACCAGAAAAAGATTCTAAGCAGGTTGCATTTGACGGAAGATTTTGGAATCCGAGTGCTATATATGAATTCAAGAACAAGAGACCTTATCCGAGCAAGAGCTTAAGAATCTATGAGGCACATATTGGGATTTCTACACCAAATCCAAAGATTGGGTCATACAGAGAATTCACCACAAATATTCTACCCCGACTCAAGGACTTGGGGTACAATACGTTACAATTGATGGCAATAATGGAGCATGCATATTATGCGTCATTTGGGTACCAGGTGACCAATTTTTTCGCTATCAGCTCGAGATTTGGAACTCCAGAAGATTTGAAAGAGTTGATCGATACTGCTCATGGATTAGGAATAACTGTGTTCCTAGATGTTGTCCATTCCCATGCGTCTAAGAACGTCGACGATGGGCTGAATAATTTCGATGGAACGGATTACCAATATTTCCATGGCGGAGTAAAAGGATCTCACCCATTATGGGATTCAAGACTGTTTGATTACGGCAAGTATGAAGTTTTGAGGTTTTTGCTGTCAAACCTGAAATTTTATCTTGACGTGTATAAATTTGATGGTTTCAGATTTGATGGCGTTACCTCGATGCTATATTTACATCATGGAGTTGGGGCCCAGGGTGCATTCAGTGGCAATTATAACGAATATTTTGGGGCCAATTCTGCCGTTGACCACGAGGCGATTAGTTACTTGATGCTCGCAAACGACTTAATCAGCAAAGTTGGAGAAGCTGAAAATACAAAGTTGATCTCAATAGCTGAGGATGTTTCTGGAATGCCAACTTTGGGCACTGCAAGAGAAGAAGGAGGCGTTGGTTTTGACTACAGACTCGCAATGGCGTTGCCAGACATGTGGATCAAGATTTTGAAAGAGGTCAAAGATGAGGACTGGAATCTGAACTACATTGTTCACACGTTAACGAACCGTCGATATTCGGAAAAGGCTATTGGGTACTGTGAAAGCCATGATCAAGCATTGGTTGGAGACAAAACGTTGGCTTTTTGGCTGATGGATGCAGAGATGTATACGAATATGAGCGTCTTGTCCCCATTGACCCCAGTTGTCGATAGAGGTATTGCGCTACATAAGCTGATAAGGCTCGTTACACACTCATTGGGAGGTGAAGGGTATTTGAACTTTGAAGGGAACGAATTTGGTCATCCCGAGTGGTTAGACTTCCCGAACGTAAACAACAACGATAGCTACCATTATGCAAGAAGACAGTTCAACCTCGCTGACGATGAGCTCCTGAGATATAAATTTTTGTATCAGTTTGACAAGGCTATGCAGCACCTCGAGAATCAGTATGGATGGTTGCACAAGTCTGATACCTATATTTCCCTCAAGAATGAGACCGACAAAGTACTCGTTTACGAGAAGGCCGGTTTGCTTTTCATCTACAACCTGCATCCTACCAATTCCTACACAGACTACCGAGTTGGAATTGAGACACCCGGTGTCTATAAGATTGTACTCAACTCAGACGCACTACAGTTTGGCGGCCATGACCGACTCGACACAAGTGTCGAGTATTTCACCACCGATTTAAGATGGAACGACAGAGCCAATTTTCTGCAAGTGTACATCCCGTCAAGAGTGTGTATCGTTTTGGGACTCAAATAGCGATAGCCCTGCCTCTTTCCTCCAAACGTCTTCTCAGTTTCATGTCTGTTGGAAATTTGCGCCTGATTCGTATAGAGGTTATACTTGAGACCAGAGAAACTCGGACTGAGACCTGTCCGAAGGAGAGGTGAAAATGAAAAAACTCCTGGGCTACACCCGAAATGGGGCATTTGTATGAGACTTTCTGTGGCCTAGTCTCGGTTATAGGTTAGTTTTGGGTTTTTTTTTTTTTTTTTTTTTTTTTTTTTTTTTTTTTATAATGAAGTCACGGTATGAATTTGAAAAAGGTGCTTGAATTTATCCATATAAAAAGAAGCGAAGGAGCTTTAATCGATTTCTGCACCTCTAAAAGTGTGCGTAGGATTAGCTAGCTTTGAAAGCTGCACCATTCGTCGCTCTGCCATCATACCTTTCATACACTCATTGATATACCCTTCCTTCTCTGCATATACTACCTTCGCACCTACTCGCTTCCCACTTGCGGCTTCCTCATTGTCTCGTATCATTTGTGCCAAGATGAAGTGGGCGTTATTCGCTGTTTTGAGCATTGTATCGGGCTCGCCATTGTACCTAACAAGATCTGCTACAGGTACTGCTACAGGTACTGCTTCTTCCTCCTCTTTCTCTTCCCCTTCCTCTTCGCTGTCAGCCTCGCTGTCGTCGGTGTATGAGACGCATTTCACGACGAGGTTCCCAACGCTGACTATCATACAGCCTGTTGTCACGTCACAGTCCAACCAGTTCTTCACTGCAGTCGTGATCGATAAAAGACTGCTGGATTGAACTGAAGGTGGATGCGTGATGATTGTTTTTTTTTTTTGGTGCGGGTCTATGTATTTTATTTGCTTTTGCCATGGGGAATATATATTTATGTCTAGGTTATAGTTACGAGGGGGTTTTTGCATTACTTAAATCATGATACTGTAGACAGCATAATAAAAATAGGAAATGGGTATACAGTATAGCTTAATTCACTTCTTGATTTCGTCGTCAGACACCAAGAAATCGTCGTCCTCGTCTTCCATTTTGATTGGTTGAGGCTTGGAATTCGATAACGGTTCCCATTTATTCGATGTGGTTTTCTTTGGGGTGCCGTAGATATCAGTGGAACCTGCTCTATTGCGAGATGGAAGTTTTGGTTTTGAAGTCTCAGTATCTGCATCGTCGCTGCCCAGCGAGATTCCATGAAACTTTTGTAAATCAACTTCCTCAGGCTCATCGTTATCGAATTGGTACAAGTCGAGACTCTTCTTTGGTCTTCTATTCGAAGTCAGTTCTTCATTGGACTGCTGGTATTGCTGTTTCCACCCAGATACCCATGAGTTGAACTTGCTCTTTGCAAATTCCAAGTTCTCATTGAAGTGCTCTTTCAACACCGGTAGCTCCTTATCAACAAAGGTGGATATGATATCGTCATCGTCGTCGTCATCGTCGTCGTACAAACGGTCATTTGCATTGCTTCTTGCATGATCTCTGGCCGGCTTCCTAGAGCCGTGCTGGTGCTCTCTAGCACGATCGCCCCTGTGGTGCTTTTTATGGTTGTATTCTTCGTCCAGCTTCTTGGCCAGCAGCTCATCCTGCTCAATCTGTGTCAGCTGTCTGCGTTGTGGAAGCGGAGGGGCTTCAACCTCAACCACTTCCTCTGGGCTGAAAGAGGAAGGATCTGAAAGAAACAACAAGGCGTTGAAGGCGTACTCTGGTCTGTAGTTGGAAGCTATCAGAACAGCTTTGACGTATTTGAACTCGATAGAGGGGAACGCCTCCTGAAGATGCTTCTCAGCCTCTTGCTTCGGAGAAAGTGGTCTCTTCGGCTTTGGTGGCGGCGCGTCCTCTGAATGGCCTTCAGTAGGCTTCACCTCTACTGCTGGCTCCAACTTGGGCTCTTTGCCCTTCACAGCATCCTCCTCTTCGTTCGTCGTCTCCTTAGCAGCACTCTCTTCCGTAGTTGGCTCAGCATTGTTCTCGTCTCCCGTTTTCTCCTGCTCTTGGACCTTCTTCTTCTCCTCACCATTATTATCCTCCTCGACCTTCTCGACAGTTTCGCCAACTGGCTCAGCTGCTGGCTCAGCTGCTGGCTCGCCGACCGCTGAGCTCGCATTCTCCTCCACCGTAACTGGTTCCGTTTGCTTTGACATTGCACCCTTTCGATTCAATCAATTCAATCAATTCAATCAATCCAACAAATCACTCTCTCACGCACACACAGACACACGCACACTGTCTCTCTCTCTCTCTCTCTCTTTGTTCTTGCTCTCGAGTATCTTTGCTTCGTGTTGAGCCCTATATCCAAATTACGTATAACAAACGAAATCGGGGTAACTGTCACAGATCGGGATATAAATAAATTTTTCAGACGATGCAAAGTGCTTTGCATCTCTTTGGAAGTGGAAAGCAGATAGAATTTATTATTTTACTCTGAATTTAGATAGAACTTTTGGTTTAATACTTCCTCTATATGCCAAAGGTGTGGACAGCAGAGTAATAGCAATGCCTTTTTTGAGACATTCGGATCAGACCAATCATGAAACTGGGTGTTTGTGGTTGAGATTTCCGATATCTCTACATCTGTGAATAAATATAGCATATAGCATATATATATATATATACGTTGTAATGCGGATAAATAAATAACTGGATCTGTTGTGTGCATGGATGGCCTAGAATTTGTCTTTCATCTTTCTGAGCGTTTTCATCACTTCAACACGGTCAGTGGTCCCCAGCGCCGTAGTGATTTGCGGGTCGGTGAGTCTCATGAACGGGTTGAACTCCAGCTCATCTTTGATTGTGAACTTCCCAGTGCAGACGTCGTTAGCATTGGCATAGCGTTCCAATTTGTCGAGCGCACTGTTATCGGGAAGCACTGTCTTGGCAAACCGAACGTTGGACTTGGTGTACTCGTGTCCTGGGTAAACCTTGGTGGAATGAGGTAGCGAGGCGATTTTGTCGTTCAAGGCTGCGTCCATCTGACTAGGCTGGCCTTCAAAGAAACGACCACAGCCAGCAGTGAAGAGCGTGTCGCCAGTGATGAGAGCTTTTTCCTTTGTGTGACGGTCCTCAATGAAGTAGCAGATCGAGTCAATAGTGTGGCAAGGGGTATGGATTGCTGTGATTTCCACCGATTCGCCTAAACTCAACAACTCGCCGTCCTTAGGAGTGTACGACACCAATGGAGAGTCCTTGCCCGCGATAACTGGGAGCTTGAACTTGTTGTAGAAATACTCGTTCCCTCCAGAGTGGTCGTAGTGGTGGTGCGTGTTGACTATCGCTTTTAAAGTGACGCCTGCGGCATCAAGCTCTGGCTGGACGCTGGTGGTACGTGTGTTAGTGGCACATGGCGCGCTCGTTGATGGTGTAGACAACCGCAAGCAGACAAGTTGCTCAAGAGATGCTCAAACTTACTCTTTAGGCTCTGCAGGGTCGACTAGCCACGAATGGCGTGTCAACGCATCTGTGACAAGGTAGGCATAGTTGTCACCAGACCCCCAGCGCATTTTGATCGGGCGGATAAGCATTTTGATGGTGTTCATCTAGTTCATGGTTCCCGGTAGGATTTATTTTACTACAAGGATAAACATCATATACAGCAAATGTACCAAGAATTATTAATAATGATATTTATTGACAACGATAATGATAATATTCAGCAGCAGCAATGGCAGCAGTGGCAATGGCAGCAACAGCTGGAACAGCAGCAGTAGAGGAGGGGGTACAGCGAAGTAGCTGTATTACAACTGTAATGTCTTTTCTGTGCAACGCCTTCGCCACTTCAAACACCCCTTCGACTCTTGTAGTGCGATAACTCCATCAACACTTAAAAGGGCAGCTGGGGCTCATGAGAGATGCGCTCTGTCCTTGTCACACACACATTCCTGAGTCGCCAACAATTGGAAGCTGAAGCACACATGATTCTCCCCTCCAGACTTGGCCTTGCCATGTTGCTTGTGTCAGCGGCAGCAGACACTACCGCTGTCTCCTCAACTATAGGAACCCTGCAAGTGGTTCCTGTCGACTACACAACCTACGGGTCCAAGATCGACCATCAGCCTCTCCGCTATGACCCCTCGTCCGACACTGTGTTTTTCCTCAACAGCACGATGGATGCAACTGCAACTGCTAGCAAGATTGCCAGTGCCAACATCCTTGCCAACGGGCTCTTCCAGTTCCCAAGCACTACGGGGAACTCAACTACAGAGTACTACCTCACTACAAACGACGAGTCCGGTGTCGTGTCTCTTTCGACTGACAACACTACCATTGCAGGCCAGTACTCTATCAAGGACAACTATCTAGAGTACGAGTACCACTCCGTCTTTGTCGCATGCTACGAGGGAAAGGGAAACTACACTTTGATCTGGCGTGGTGCATCCTCTACTGCTGCCTGCGACAACGACTGGATCCTCGTCTACCTCGAGCCATATTCTGCTAACAACACCAAGATCACAGCCACCTATGAGCCAGAGGGCTACGACACCTCCATTGCTGCTACAGCCACCGAGAACACTGCAACCACAACTGCAACTCCAAACACTGCATCATCAACTGCATCCTCAAACGCCGCAAGAGGCATCCTCACTTCTGGGCTCTTCACACTTTTTGCATCCTTCGTTTCACTGCTGATATAGCCAAACCTGCTCTATAGATCTATATATTGTTATTGTTATCGTTATTATTATTATTACTATTATTATTATCACTTTTATTCTTGTTCTCGTTAATACCATTTAATTCAACTTAAGCTAATTTAATATGATATACAGTTACTTGTACGTGTATGCAAATACAAACGTTGAGTTCTTCGTATTTTCTGTATGCTACCATTGCTGGTACTGATTCAAAGCTTTAAGTGGCAGCAGCTTATCTATGGCGTTATATATATATATATATGCATGGTTCTTTCTCTGTTCTCTTCTTCTATTCGTCTCAATGCTGCGGTTGAAGATCTAATTCTTTTTCTTGTATTGAAAAATCCAACTATTAAAACAGGACTATATCATATCGACATATAATCAATAAAATGGAAGACAACCCGCAGGAGCTTGAAGCTGGTGAACAAAGTGATACACAGGAGGAGACAGAGAATGATACAGAGCAGGATACCCAGCTTAGTGCACAGGAGGATACGAAGGATGGCGTACAGGAGGATATAAAGAGTGACGTACAAACTGATACTCGGACTAACACACAGGATGGCACTGAGAATGACCTACAAAATGACACACAACTCTACACAGTAGCTCCACTAATTTCTGTCACATCTAAAATCACAGCAATTGCGAACTTCACCGACAATTTATATCTCGGTACCTCAACAGGTGAAATATTTCACTACTTCAAAATTGAATCAGACTACCAGCAAATATCTAAAATGAAATTCCACAGCTCATCCTCCCATCCAATAGCCAAAATAACAATACTTTCAAAACTGAACGTTGCTCTCGTCATATCCAATAACCTGATGTCATGCTTTACTTTACCTGAGTTTTCACCAGCGAATATCGGTAAAATCAAAAACGTCAATGACATATCTTTAGATTTGGATGGGAAAGCTAAGAATGACGCCGATGGCGTACACATAGTGGTGTATACGCTGACTCAGATTCGAATCATAAATGTCACTCCTAAATCATTGCGACTTGTGAAAGATATTCCATATTCGAATTGCCTGAAGGGATTAACAAGGTCTCAGTACTCGCTAGTCACATCCAAGGGCCACTACGACCTCATAGATCTGGAAAACTCACAAAAGATCCCACTGTTCCCCATATCTACTGAAGACGATGAAGCTCTCCAGCCATTGCTGGAGTCTATCGGTGATGACGAATTCCTCGTCACTTGTGGAACTACAAAAGATCAACCTTGTATGGGACTCACTCTGAACGTTCATGGTGACATTACACGAGGAACAATCCCATTACAGAATTATCCTAGCTCAATTGCGGTAGAATATCCTTACCTACTGGCATCTGCCGGTGATGAAGTTAAGGTTTATTCGATAATAAACCAGCTAGAATTAGCAACGTTCAAATTTGATGATAACGTTAAAATAGCTAAACTCCAATATGGATTCAAAACGCTACATAAAGGGCTTGCAGAGCTGTTGAAACTGGTATCCTTACCCGATAAAGAGACCAAGGAGTCGGATGAGGCATATGTACAGACTTTGGTGGTCTGTTATAGTGATAATTTCATAAAGCTATTGATCCCGACTCCAAGACTTATTAAAATTTCAGAATTCAGCAACGCCCAATTGGAAGAAGAGATGAAGCTTACTGAAGCTGGCTCTTTGGAATCTAAGTATCTGAATTTGCTGCTAGGTTTGAACTATCTAATTGAGAAGAACTATACCAAAGCTTTGACGTACTGGTCAGAAATAGATCCAAGAGTGTTATGCTATATATATGACTACAAAATCTTTGGGCAAATCTTTGTCTACCATGGGTTGGTGGATAAGATCGACCAAGTCAAGGCTTCTGAAGGCCGGAGTTCGAAATTTTTATTGCAGGTCGTAGCGACATGGCTAAAGATGAAACCTGAAGATGATAACATACTGAAGACTCTCGAATTGACAAATTTATTGATCAATATAAACTCAAACAAGTTGGTATCGATAGTGGAGAAAACCATCTTAGATCCAGCGGAAATAATACCAATTTTGAAACAGCATTCTAAATACATTGCATTAACTAAAATCTATAAAAAGCAAGGAGACTATGGGGAGCTATTGGAAGTTTATAAAAACCTCATAGATAATAAAATAATGGACTCAGATTTCAAAAATAATGAGGATGGAATGACCAAAATGATTGATATAGTCTATAAACATTTCAACGAGGATGACAAATTTATTTGGAAATTTGGACTTTGGTTGATTGAGAAAAATCAGGTTTTAGCACTGAATTTTTTCAGTAACGAGAACCTTAATCTGAATAGTAAGGATGATATGGTCATTATTTCGAAAATTGATGATCTGAGCTTAAAGTACAAATACTTGGAGAAACTTTTCGTCAAACTAAATAGAGATAAGATGCTGGGAAACTTGAGGAAAAGCTTGTACAAGGCAGAGATCAAGAGACTGAATAAAAGTATATAAAATCCGCCTTTTCGACGAAGACTCTTAAGGCAGCTTTCAATGTAGAATAATATTTCTGTCTTTTTTCACCGATTCAGTTTCACTGTGCTGTATTTTTCATCTGCAACATCGGTTCACCACTCTAAAAAATTAATTTTAAGTTAAAGGACCTACTTATGGGAATGGAAGAACATAAACTATACAGCTAAAGCACAGAAAAATGCTCAGGTCAGCCGGGTCGATTCGGAGAACTCGATTAGTACCATGGTGCAGGTTTATCTTCACCAAAACGAACACACTCGATCCATTCATCAAGCTAGACACTGCGGAGCGTGAACGAATTTTGACAATTCCTGGAGAAATGAATCAGATCAAAGCACCTTTTGATGCTCAGGACTCCAATAAGGTCAAGCTCACATTACTCCATATACAGCCAAAGCTTGCGTCCATATTGGAGAAAGGTGAACTCATAGATTATAACGAGCTTAGCAGCACCTTTTCTTCTCTCAAACCAGAGTTCGAAACCTCAAGGAAGCTGATGAATAGCCTGAGAGATACGAAAGCTTTCAACGAAGAGGAGACTCAGCTGTTTTTCCTGTTATTTTATCAGAGGATGCGTGAAAACTCTAATCATTGGACAACAGCAATACTGAACTCTGACTTGAGCAATGATGAAAAGAAGCTTAAGCTATTGAAGATGATTCATATTACCGATCAATTCATGAAAGCTAACAAAGATACCAGGTTGATGAGAATATCAAATGAGGTGGTACGCTTCTTGGTTGATAATACTGACCCTTCAGGATACTATGATTTGTTCACTACTTTGATTAAGTATAAGAGTACAATCATATCAAACGATATCTTTAGACCAGTTACGCAACATTTATTCAAAGGGAATAAAGACGAACAAAACGCTTATGAGTTCCATGACTTGATTGAGGCTCCAACTTTGGAACGTCGAGTATCATTTTTGAGAATGTACAAGTTGCATATGATCAGACAAATCGCAATGAAGTATATTGATCTAAATGATGGGGTGACATCTGGTGCATATATCGAGCTTATGACCAAGAAGCTCGAAAAGGAGTTGAACAATCCACGACTCACTGAATCTCATGCATACAAGATGAAGGATGAGTTTTATACAACCTTGGCACTTTATACGACCAAATTCAGAAATATTGAAGCCAGCTTGGATTTATTGTCAAGCATCAAAGGATATAAATTATCTCCAAAGTTTTTGCATATAATCACGTCGAGTTTGAGGAAAAATGAAAGCGAGGATTTGTTCTTAATTAGCTTGAATAAATGCATTGAATTAAGTGATCAAAGGCTTTTGTCAAATCCAAATTTGAAAAATGTTATAGCATGTGAATTACTAGTGTTCTTGAGGAAGAAATTTTCAGAAACCCCAAAAGTTTTCATTGGCCATTTCGTATCAATATTTCCAAGCACTGTTGATCTGTTAAACGAATTAGGTCTACTGGGATTAATATATCATGACTCAATTGATTCTAAAGTGACAGAGGATGAACTATTCAAAGCAGACGTAAATCCACTGCTTAAATCATCAATAGAGCCTTCAATGCACTGCATGCATGAATTATATCTATGTGTTCTCAACTATGTCTCTGAGACTAAATTGGCGAATCAGGAAATTTATCAAGAATTATTTGCAAGATTTCATAAAATGGTGGTGTATAACCAAAAAAAGAAAGGTGGTATTTTTAAAAAATTAGATACAACTATTATAAAAACTCTAACAAAGAGAGCTTGTGTTGATTTAGAAGGCGAGCCTGACTTAGCTATTAATATCGCTAAGACTGCTTTGAAAGATTTCAAGTTTTATCACATGGATACTGCATTCATTGAGCAAATATTATATATTGTGAAAGGTTTAGAAACCACGAAAGCTAACGAGCTTCTCCAAACTCTAGCAGATCTGGATGCGCCACTGAGCTTCAAAGTTCTTTGCTCATCGATCATCAGACTGGATAGATTAGGAAAGACTGACGAAGCCTTAGTGTGGTACAAGTTATTGTTGGATATGAAACTACCTATAAGACACTATGAACTGATGCAAATTATAATCAAGAACTCATGGGAGTTACCAAAGGATTTCGATAAAGTTTATCTGCAAGTTGCTTATTTGAACAAAGATGAGCGCAAAGAGATAGAGCTGAACAAACAGATTTCAGAACCACCTATCTATAATGAACAGTTGCAGATGAAACTCACAAATATTCTTGATGATGTTATAAAGAAATACTCTACCACTCCTTCGGACACGGATAGCAAGAAGCAATAAAATGAGATCCCATTGGGAGATGAGACTGCACAATATACTCATAGATCTAGCATTTGAAGTTCGAGTAAACGTCTTCATAACCACGCACTGCAAATCCTACAGAGCATTGATCGAAGGTATGCAGTTGATGAGTGAAAGCATGTGCCTCTCTTTATCACTTTATTGTATTACATATATTGATACGTTATCTTTTTAAATAACCATAACGACTCGGGGCTGGTAATCTTGAGGAATTTGTCGGTCTCGGTAGATTCCCTCCCTGCATGAGAA
This sequence comes from Liangdongia quercuum, assembly GCA_030579675.1. Taxonomy (NCBI): domain Eukaryota; kingdom Fungi; phylum Ascomycota; class Saccharomycetes; order Phaffomycetales; family Wickerhamomycetaceae; genus Liangdongia; species Liangdongia quercuum. The sequence goes on along the minus strand of JAKTRK010000075.1, from coordinate 3,059 downwards.
TCTTGTTGTTGTTTTGCACCTGGATATTATGCTGTTGTTGCTGAAACATCAAAAGAAATGATTTATAACCTCCATATCTTGGTGAATAACAATAAGGTCCATTTGGTCCAACTTTTATAATATTTTGATCTGAAGTTTGAAATTTCCTATATCTACCATTTCCATTATTGTACATTATTGAGTCCTTATCCTCTTGAGTAAGCACTGGCAGATGTTTAATATAACCGGTTAAGATTATTGATTTTCCAGTTTGCTTAGGAGGCATTTTATAATTTAATTTCAGGAACAAATCTGTTGAAATGTTGGGGAAAGAATGATCTCCTTCAATTGGACAGTTGAGAAACTGGTTGAACTCGAATTTTAGATTTTTGGAAACAGTTCCAGCCAATCCGCTTTTATGAAAATGGAAATCAATCACTTCAACATCATCACTTGAGTAAAGCTGTTTGAATCTCTCGTAGTTTGCATTCTTATTGCTAATAAACAAAATCTCTTCTTTTCTAACATTTCTCAACTTCTCTGCATCACTCAATTTTACGTATTGGTCTCTAACAACGCTCAACAACCTTTTCTCGTCAATGAATGGTAATAAGACGATCCCTTGCCATGACATTTTTGCCCCATTCATGTCTATTGGGAACTCTTCAGGATAGAAATCGATTATTGGGGAGTCTGGCTCTGACATTAGTGGTCTGAATATATCTGGTAAATTATGACCTGACGCTGCAGGTAAAACACTCATCAACTGTTCAAAAGGTAAAAAAGGCTCGCCTTGCTCGAACCTGATATCAATATCTTTCAAATCTTGGAAATCTGCAGCGAATGGAGCATAATGATAAGGATAATACCAGTCCCAAGACGGGCATCCCTGGTAATAATATAGCAATACCCAAGAGATTCCTTCGATGTAGCTCTTGACAACTTCTCTTGCTACGGCATTGACTTCATCCTTAGTGATGTGAAACTTGACAGTGTAGTAACGTTCGCGGAATCCAGGCTCCCATAACCTTACTGGATCACCATCCTCCTCGTCGAGAGACTCTGGAACGGATTCAGGGGCCCTACGTTTATCGCCTATGCTGGCATCATTTGGGTTAACAGCCGTCTGCTGAGCAAGCTTCTCCTTGAGTGCTGCTGCTGCGCTGATGTTTGCAATGTTTGCACTTGCTACGACTGTATCGCTCGATTCAATCTCTGAGATTTCCGAACTGGAGTCACCCGATGAGCCTTCCGCTAATTTGGATTTCAGTTCCTGGGCAGCGTTCGCATCACCGCTATTTGCCAACGTGATCAAATCTCTCAGTTCGAACAATTTTTTGTTTGAAACGTTTGAGTTCGCATTAACGTCGAAGACAGGAATTGAGCCGAGCGAGTTTAGCTGGGTTTGATTCAATTTTGACTCGTTTCTGCGTTTTGGTCTATATCTTTCGTTACGGCGCTGATCATTCGCGTGACGATCTCTGAATATGTTGATTTCTCTTGGGCCTAGTGCGTTTAGCAAGATTTCAACATTCTCCAGATTTAGCTTCCCATCACAGGTTATATAAGTTTTCATCTTCGGTAGAGAATACTTCCATATCGAGACTAACAAGTTGATACTATCGTTTCTAACGTCCAAAGATGGCAAGTGCGGTAAGAAATCGTTACCGCAGAAAAAACAAAGAAATACCCAGTCGTCTATGGCTCTCTCCAAGTCAAACTTGAAAGGTAGCCGTGGAACGTTCAGTTCAACTTGAAGGTATTCTCTCAGTACATTGATATTTAACCATAAGAATGGTTTCTTGTCCTCCTGTTCTTTTAGCAGCGCGCGAGTTTCTTCAGTCATGTTCATCTGTTCATGTAACGATAAGCTTCGCTGGTCTTGGGCAAACACGTCTTCTCTCAATACTCTGAAATGTGGCTCGTGCGTTGCCAGTCCTAAGAAAATCAGGTCTGCATCTAGTCCGTAGATAGCATGTCTGATGTTTGGATCATATTCGATATCGGATCGTTGACTTCTGATAAAATTCATAATCTTGTGTTCTCCTTCACCGGGAACAGTAGCATCGCTTATAATGATTTGCAAGTTCTCCCAACCTGGATCCGTTGCCAGTTTATAAGCTGTCCAATACCTTAGCGCCAAGGCCAGTTTATCCATAAATGGTGTACCTGGCGTGATTGCGTTGCTATCCCAGGTTTTTTTAGATTTTATAGACTCGTCAATGACTTCTCCGTAATCTTCTTTGGCGCTTATCAGCTTGTCACGCTCTTCGTTTGCAATTTTCGCGTCCCTAGCGGATCTGAATCTTCTAGCTCTTTGCTGGTTCATTTTCGCTCTTGGAGCGACTCCATCAACTGCAATCATCAGGATCTTTCTAGGCCTAGCCATGTTAACGACTCGATCGGTGTATTCAAACACCGCGAGCAGCATCTCGTCTTCCGTTTCTGGAGGCGGCTTGTTTTCAGGATGAGAACACGGATGAACAATCCCATTCATATCGAGGTACAGGTTATCAAGCTCGCCATTCGGGTTGGGGTTGCTGTAGGATGGAGGAATCTTCACTCCATTAACGACTGTTGGGTCCTCTTCGAGGACAGGCGTGATGATTTTAGGGTATTTCTTCGATAACCATCTGAATAAAGCAGGAACTCCCATTGTATATGTTTATATTGAGTATATACCGAAAACCAAACGTCTTCGGGTATAAAAGTTATAGCTCGTTCGGAGCTTTTCTTTATCTCTCTTACATACACACCAGTAAGAACATAAAGAGGTTGAAAAATTTATTATTGTGTATGGGAATGGTTTGAACACACAACTTGAAGAGAAGGAAAAAGTTATGTCACGTTTTCGAATGGTGCGTATCACGTGTGTTCTCATGTGATGGTGCACGTGCATAGTAACTACTACATCAAGATAAGATCCGTTTTGGGATAAACGTGTGCATTTTCATTTTTTCTTTTTTTCTTTTTTTTTTTTTTTTTTTTTTTGGTTTTTTGGTTTTTTGGTTTTTTTTTTAAATATTTAAAATTTTAAGGCGATGAGCTTGATTTGAAAGTACAATAAGAGTGGATTCTCA
>JAKTRK010000074.1:0-51491 GCA_030579675.1 Liangdongia quercuum | reverse complement strand
CATTGAAAGCACTCATCGACTTGAACGCCGGAGTGCAGCCAAGTCTCTCCACTAAGCGAAGCAATTGCGACACGACGTAAAGCGAGAATTGGTGATGATGATGACATTGTTAATTTCCTTGTTTTCTTCTCTTGGTCTGTTTCCGATACGACTGGTTTTGAGAAAGTAGTAGGCGCTTGTCAGGGGGTTCTCCTTGTTGCACTACTTGTACGTTGTGTGTTGTTGTCCTGTGTTTTTCAGGAGGTGGGTTGTTTCCCAGCTTTTTTTTTTTATTTTTTTTTTTTTCGCTGGGATTTCTGCCCATTCCCAATTCGGCCTTGCGGTTTGATTGGACCACGCAGCGCGCGCAGTGGGCGGTTGCGGCAGCAGCCTTAGAGAAGAGCAGGCAGCGACAGCAGAGAAAGAAGAGAAGAGGTGATGGAAGAAGCGAAGGGAGTGCAACTGAATAGAGCTAGAGAGAGCCAGAGATCGATAGAGAGAGCTATGTCACTTGTCAAGAGGCAAAAGACTGACGAAACTTTGTCGAGCAGAGTATGTGTGTGATTGCCGCGCTCGTTTTTAACATCATCACGACGATGGACTAACCCACACTTCCCACATAGCTAGAGACCGACACCTACAGTTTAGAAGGGCACGAAGGCACTGTGCTTGCCTCAAAGTTCAGCGCGGATGGAACGGTTGCCGCTACTGGTGGCATTGACAAGCGTCTACGTATGTACAGCCCGACAAGAGGGTGCAATGAAGGACAGTACTGCCCGCCTCTTCATTTTTTCTTTAGTATTGACACAGTTACTAACAGCCGCTGCGCTCTCTCGTCTCTAGTGCTATGGAAGCTACCACATGCCTCAAAGACAGACGTGGCGCCAAACTACGCCGAGATCACAGGCCACAAGGCTGCAATCACGTCGATAAGGTGGATGGCCAACGGGAGCTTGGCGACGTCGTCTGCGGACTTCACTGTTGGAATATGGGATGCAGAGACGGGCTGCCGCACGAGAAAGTTTGCCCATCATACACTCGTAGTCAACGAGTGCGACCAAGACGGTAACCTCGTTGCCTCGGCGTCTGACGACGGGACAGCGCTTGTCTGGGACGAGAGATCTTCTGGGTTTGTGAACAGATTCACTACAGAGTACCCTTTGCTGACAGTGGCGTTCCACGAGAGCATCGTATTCGCGTCAGGAATAGAGCCTGTCATCAGGGCCTGGGACAGACGGTCGCCATCCTCGCCACTTTACGAGATAGAAACCCGGCACACAGACTCGATAACCTCGCTCAGCGCCGACGACAACAACCTGATCTCGCTCGCAATGGACGATACAGTAAGACTGTACGACCCTGCGCCAGTGCATGGAAACCACATACGGGATAAGGTGTACGAAGGAGCAATATCGGGCAACGAAAAGCTGACTATAAGGGCAGTACTGAAAGACAGCTTTGTAATATCAGGGTCATCAGATAACACTACAACGGTGTGGGACCTGACCTCGAAAAGACTCTTGCGGAAACTATCAGGCCATACTGGTACCGTTATTGATGTCGACATGCACCAAGGAACCATACTCTCATCCTCTGTCGATGGTACAGTCATCATTAACTATGCTTGAAACCAAAAAAAAAAAAAAATCACTGTATACTCAACAAGCGGTAACCCATGATCCAACGAACTTCCCTTCTCTCTTCTGCCGCGCACTCGTAAACGTAGGACCAATACATTAGCGAAACCTGACTTTTTTCCTGCGCAGACTATCCTGGCCCTCACCAACAACAACAACACCCTGTTGTTTCTCACCAGAGTTCAGTTTCCTGGCTGCAGGCGAAATCCCAGACACTCTAGATATCGCATCCTTAGTGAAAAGCGGAATAACCCAGTGGAAACCATTCGCTCTCGCTTTGGCATAAGGCTCTGGCAGCTCGCACTCTTCGATAGTCCGCGTGTTGATATCGCCCGCCCCAGAAGTCGAGGGCGCCCTGAACTCGCTATACCGCATCGTGTCGTCCATCTTCAGAAACTTGAACCGGGATATGTACTCTTGAATTTGGTCATCGTCAGCGACAGGTACGTTCTGCTCGTCCTCAGAAAGTAGCCGCTTTTTGTACATTTCTTCCTCTAAAGTGCCCTTCAGGATCAATGTCTCGACATGGACTGGCCTGCTCTGGCCGATCCTATGGGCTCTTTTGATTGCTTGTGCCTCTATTGATCTCCTCCATACAGGACTCAAAAAGTACACTTGCGTGGCAGCAATGATGGTCAGTCCATGAGAGGCTAGAGCGATATCCATTATTAGGACATGCCCACCTTCAGAATTCGTAAACTCATGAATCTTGTGCGCGCGCTGCTGCTTGGGCACAGATGTAGCGTACAGGGTGTACTTGATCCCAACAATATCCAGCGCTTCTGACAAGTAGTATGCCGAATCCTCAAATTCGAAAAACACTAAACTTTTGACCCCAGAGTATTGGTTCTCCAACAACCTTGAAACCATATATGACAATTTGGAAGACCCACATCCGATTATAAGAGCCTCTTTGCTTGAGGATGATATGCGGTTACCGTTGGCCCCAGACGGTTCTGGTGACGATGTGTCTGAAACTTCGATTTTCCCGTCAAAACTCTTGATCGTATTGGGATCATTCGACCTTGACGTCTTTGCCGGCTTCAAAGTGATCTTCTCTTGCTTTTCAAGCTCTTGCGTAACGCTCGGTAAATCAATCGTCTGCCCATCGTTCTTTTTAACACGATCAGAATTCTTCTTGGTAGCCTCTTGCCAGTACTTGGTCCAGAAGGCGTTAGAAAACAGCTTTATCTTATCTTTCAAAGTCTTGTCCGTCGAAAACCTATTCTTGAAATAAAAGTTTTGTAAGGAATAGAGTTGAGGCGCTCCAAAAACAGCAATGTCTCCTTCAAGTCTCCCAATAGAATAATCCGATACAAATATCCTGTCCAGTGAAGACACGTAATAATCCATCTCATGAATTGTTGATACTGTTCTCCAAATTTTATCGCTCAGAGCTAATTTACAAGCTTCAATAGAACGCTTCAAGAAATCTATATCAGCTTTGCAATAGTAAGCAGCTCCTGCTTCATTCTTCTTGTCAAGGCATATTTCTGCAATCTTGATCATATTTTCTAAATCCTCAACGGTGAATCCAGTCCAAAAGAAGCTCGCCCGTTGTAAATTTGTAACCAATCTTCTCAAATCAGGCCTGCTTGCTGGATTGAACATATAATCTTTATCCTCTCGCTCACTACTGACAGCATTTGTGGCTAGAACTGCAGTGAACAGATTGATCGATATTTTGTTATGGTATGAAGGTGCTAGAAACACAGGGTTGTGATAAAGCGGTGGTAATTTAACGTCTTTCTCAATTTGCTCTGGTGAATGCCTCACAATTATGTCATTCAGAAAAGAGGATAACGCAAGGTCTGAGTCACGAACATTTTCAACAAGGGGCTTGACAATGTTCTTGTTCCACATGTCATGATTACTGCACCATGGCTCTATTTTGAAAAAATTCATGACAATGGAGCCCAGTTTAGCCAAATCCTCTTTGGGGTTGAACTGTCTATTTATTGTGATTTCTTTGTTCTGTTGCTCATCTAAAGTTTCGTTCACGCTCAGCTTCGTCAGCCCCGCTGTCGGTGTACCAGTGACGGCCCATCTTCTCTCAACTTTAATCTCTTTAGTGAGATAAACAGCTCTTGTAAGTTTTTGGTTCATACTGTGTCCTTCGTCTACGATCAGTCTTTTCCAATAAATTTTGGTCAGTTCAGAATTCGCTTGGTCCTCTTTAACGTACGCTGATACAGAAATCAAAACAATGTCATAAAAGATCATATCATGGCAAGAAGGAAGACCTCTGTTTTGTTCTATCTCCAAAACTTTCAGTGTACCATCCTCAACGTGCTTTTTGATCTCGAAAACCCATTGATGGAACAAGTTATCAGGACACACAATCAATGTTGCAGTGCTCAACAGCAGCTTTTCTTGAAGTGTATTCGGTTTACTCCTTGAGCTACTTCTTCGTATTGGAATCTCTCTATTCAGATAGAAGTAGCCGGGGCGTTTTTCCAGAGCAGCGACACACGTCTCAGGCAAGTTGCCTGTATACTGCTTCCAGGGTATAGAGCTTCTTGTTATAAATCTAACACAGTGCTCTTGCAACGACAGGACCTTATGGTCCAATACTCCATTGATAATGTACTTCTCTGGAGTTTGAGATGATTCAAACCTCGTTATTGTGATAAGTGCTAAACAAATAAGCGTCTTGCCTAAACCCATATTTTCCGCAAGAATTCCTCCTCGTGGAGTACTGAAATACTCGGGCTGGAAGCTGAATTCTAAGGTTGTTGTATTAACATAAAACCTTCTACACCACGCTTTACTCACTTCCAGAAGATGTGGGATTATCTTATTGCGTGAAGCCGACTCCAGGTATAACATTCTCGAAACAGTTTCCTTTTGGTACTGGTACAGCTCACTCTTCAAACATTTCGCATTCTCGACTTCGGTATAAAATTGTATAGGAGTACCATGTTCGAGTCTCACCGAGTTATAAATCCTTGACAGTCTGGATTCGAGATTAAGGGAGCTATTGTCGTCAGAGTGCATCAGCCTGAAGGGCTGATTAGTTTTTAGTCGCAGAATGTGCATCACAAACTCTTGGTTATCAAAATAGGTTGAGGTCCCTAATTTTCTAGAGGAGAAAGGCTCAAAGCTTGTCAAGGCATCGAATATCAGAAAAGACGTATTCAGGTTGAGGACTGAATTGACATTCCAGCTTTTATGTGAGAAATCCAGAACAGTGAGCAACTTCTTCATGATAGTCATATAATGGATGTCATGCCATCTCTGAGATTTACCTCTCATCCACCTGACTGCACTCAAAAACCTGTAGCCGTCAACGTCATTTGGAATCACGTACACCCTGACAGCGACCAGGTCCTTGGCAACCAGTTTATAAGTAAACCTCACAAGTAGTCTCTCGTGTAGATAGCAAAGGTCCAGCAACATGGGCGACAGCGATTTCGGGGTCAAATCTCCGCCGCTAGTGGGATATAGCGGTAGGTCGACTCCTGTGCTGGGCAAGTTCAACCATCTCCAGCCATCAGGTGCTCTAATTCCAGCTGCAGGGACTCTAGGCAACGCCGTGAAGAACAGCACTCCTAATGGGATGAGCTGGCTGAGGGAGTTGGTGATATTCGCTATAGTTTGGAACTAAAATAAAAAAAGAGGATATCAGTACAAACAAGCAGACCAATACGTTTTCATGAGCAGAACTTTACCTTATCCTGAGTGCCATTGCCGGACATCAAGTTCTATATTCCTTATCTTCGATGGGCTATACGAGATCTTCCACTTTATCTTCCTCTTGTTCATCTTTGTTGTATTCTGCGGAGGAGATGTGTGGATGTCGCGAACAGCTTTCATTACTTTAGAGAAAGGATTGACAAAGTTGCACTCTCGATTATATAAACTTTTATTGTGAAGAACATATATATGTATATATACGCGGTGTATGGCAGTAGAATATTAAACCAGCGAACAGTGAGAGAAGAACTCGCGGTCAGACTTCCTTAGGCTTCAGTTTTTTGTCTTTTTGGTTCTGGCTCAGCGATTTCAGTGATGATCTCAGCAGTGTTGCCAGCGCTTGGTGCAATTACAGGCGTAGCAACTTCAGCGTGGTAATCTCTGATGATCGAATCGACATCGTCAATACTTAGTTGACGGACGTCACCCAACTTCTTGATTTTGGCGGTCACGTCTTTACATTGGTCGTCGGTTAGGTTCAAGTTCAACTGGTCGACTCTCGATTTGATGGCATTCCAGCCGGTCAATCTGTTTGCGAAATGGATGTACCTAGACAAACCAAAGTCCGATGGGTTCAAAATCTCATACGTGGATGGGTTAGCCAAGATGGCTTTGGCGTGGATACCGGCTTTATGCGTGAAAGCACAGAATCCAGTGATTGGGTTGTTGAATGGGATATTCACTTGGACGGCATCGGCAATTAAATTCTCCAAGTCACGTAATTTGTGTAGTTTGTATTTGGACAAGACGTAGTCACGATCAGCTGCAATCATTCTAGCCATCAATCCACCCAATGGCGTAATACCGTTACGCTCACCAATACCCAACACCGAAACGTCAATTAGTCTTGCACCGGCCTCCAAGGCAGTGTAAGCGTTGGCAATAGCACAACCAGTATCGTTGTGGAAATGACACTCGATATCACAGTGGACGACTGATTTCAAAGTACGTACTAGGTCATACACCTGTCTTGGGTTGGCACATCCGACAGTGTCTGCAATACCAACTCTGTTCACACCAATCTTATCAACGGTTCTGTATATGTTCAACAAATCGACAATATCAGATCTGAAGGAGTCTTCTGAGGAGAATCTGATTTCAATGCCTTTTGATTTGACAAACTCAATGACTTCAATAGCAGATTTAGCAATGTAGTTCATGTCTTTCCCGTGCGAGTACTGTCTCAAGAACTGAGAAGTACCAATCACAACGTCAACACCGTCCACACCAGTTTCCACAGCGACTCTAGCGTCATCCATATGACATCTGATATGAGTCAAAATTTTGGCTTTCAATCCCAATTTGCAGATAGCCTCACAGTCAAGACGAGACTGTTCTGAAGCGACAGGCGACGTTAATTCAATGTAGTCAACACCAAAGTCATCCAGTGCTTTAGCAATCTCAAGTTTCTTTTCCGTTGTGAAGAAAGCGTTGGCAAACTGTTCACCTTCTCTTAGAGTAGACTCAATCAACTGGAAATTCGAAACATTCGATAGGAAATCAGCAGGATTTGGTCCGTACGGATTCAGCTGTCTTGTTCTTTTCTCCTCTGACACTTTTTGGAATTCTAAAGAGTCAATCTCTATTAGTACTTCGAAATCCTGTTTTCCCCTCCCCCTCTAATCCATCTCCATATAAATCGCGAGTCCATCTTCGAGATGAAAATCCTCACACAATATAGGAATGGCAACAATTATTGTACTTACCTGAACTGCTGTTGCCTTTGGATTCGGCACTATTCTGTGCTGCTTCGCAAGATGAACACATCGTGTGGCTCTATAAAGATCTGTGTATGTGTGAATAGAATAAAATAGATAAGAATAGAATAAAATAGAATAGAATGAGTAGAATGAAATGTAAGCTCCAACTCTATTCGACTCCTGTTGCTGTTTAGATTCTTATTGTTATCACACTTCTCACAACTTGATGGAAGGGATTGGCTTTATATTTTTTTTCCTTTTCCCATTTAATAATTACTCATTTTCGAAGAAAAACACAGTGAAATTTTTTTTTTGGTCTTTCTGGTCGAAAAGAAATGACTGAAAATAAAAAAAAAATGAAAAAAAAAAAGGGACAAAATGTCATAAGGAATTACATAAGAATACATAAAAACAGTAGAAAAGAGTGTTTCAGAGACGGAGACGGGGATTAGGATGAGGGACGTGAGTATAGACATAAAGTAGAAGTTGTGGATATAGACTGTAGGATGCAAGGAGAGAAGGAATGGGAGAAAGAGGCAAGAGGGGAGCTGTATGTGTGTGTGTGTGTGTGTGTGTGGAAAGGTGTGGGGCAGGATGAGGTTGAAAGGATCAGGCCAAGTACTCGTATGTATCGTTATCAGCTCTCTGGAGGTACTCCAACTCGATCAATGCGTCGATCGACTTTTTGATATCTGCAACTTTTGCGTTGAAACGCTGGTGGGATTGCTGGATCACCTCGTTGATTAGCGCATTATGAGCCAGCTTTTTTCTTGCTTTCATGATTCTCACAATACATGCCTGGAGGAACATCTTACGGTCGTCGTTGATCTCCTTCTCTGCGTCGTCTGCCTCCTGCTTCTGCTCGAGCTTGACGCTGGCGAAGAAGTTAATTTTCAATCTCTTTGATTTGTACTCGTTGACAACGGTGAATTTCGTGTTCAGACTCTTGATGCTTTCCTGCTCGGGAGGTGACTGGTTTAAAAGTCTAAACTTCACCATTGGCGCAATTGATCCTGAAACGGTGTTAGCATCCAGCCCGGTCAATTCGACTAGTTCGGACAATGTGTATGTGTTGTTCTCGTTGAAAGGTAGGATTATGGCCATTTGATACAAGGACATCGATAGTGTGAATGGAGGTTTGCCAGGCTTGGACAAATTGGCCTTTATATCGCCTCTTCCTAATGACCATAGCCATTTGAGCATTCTTCCGGAATGCTTGCTCGAGTAGATCTCCTCTAGTTTTGTGTATGTCGGGACCAAATCGGCTGGTAGCTGGAAGTTATTCTTTGAGTAGCTGAACGGCCACATGGTTTCTGCAAGGATGAAAGGCTGGAAGTCTGGGATGATGGTTTTCGCGTTTTCACGGTCTCTAGCCACTTCCTCCTTGAAAAGTATCTTCAACTCGTTGGAAGCCTTGACGTCTTGGAACATTTTAGTCATCTTCGATGTGTATTCCAAGCTGTTCTCGGTCTGGAGTCTTTGGATGATAGACTCCTCAGCCTCTTCCGAGGAGGACGTTCCGTGGATCAGTCGTCTTGCAAGCAATCGTCTATAATGGGTTTCAAACGCATCCTTATCAGTGATAAATTTGAAAACAATCATGATATCATCAGCATTCATATCAGATGTAGCATCTGCATCCTTGTTTTTTTTCAATAGTGTATCGCTGTACTTGGCCAAAAGATCTGGTGTTCTAGAAGTACCCTTGTATTTCAGAGGTTTAGCAATTGCATTCACGTTGATGTAGTTACGACATGCAGTATCCAGAGCCTTGACAAAGATGGGGTGGTTGTGGAAAGCTGCAGAAACAATCCCTTGGTAGCTCTGGTAAACTTGGATCAACGCCTTTATATATGATTTGGGGTCGATACCAGAAGAATGCCGTTTATGGTCTGTTGAAATTGCCTCGTTTTGAACGTTGTTCTGCAAGTTTTCAATGGCTTTCAGCCCCTGAGTCTCAATATAGCTTGAAAAAATCCCCGCTAGAGGGTCCAAAGTAGCAGGAACTCTACTGAAAAGACTAAACATCTTGGAGATGTTTTCGATTTGGTTTTGGTCCAGCAAAATTGTGAATTCGTCGTATAATTCCTTGGAGTGCGCAACTATCAATGTATCATTCAAAGTATCGGTTAATGGCTTTTTACTGTGTTCGTCCAGGTATAGCGTTTCTCGACTCTCTTCTTCGTTTATTCGTTGTTCCGCTTTTCTCATGTAGTCAACGACATTGTGTGATGCCAAGTATTCTGCAGACTCTGCCGCATAGAATGCCTTAGTAGCCTCCAAGAACGGTGTCTCGAAATTCTGAATGTATATGTCCAAGTTTGGTTTCTTCAAATCTTGAGTATCAATTCCGAGTAGCACAAATGATTTGATGGCGAGCGAAAGGTTGTTAGAGTCAACCACTTGATTGTCTCGCTGGAGCTTGATCTGCTCAAGGATCTCTTTGATAAGGATCTTGACGTTCGGCAAGAACATGACATCCCTCCAGGTCAACAATGCCAGCGTGTTGACGTCGAAAACGTCTCTTCTCCCATCACTTCTCTCCTTCTGCACCCAGTACCGGTTCATGTAGTCAAAAACGTGGTTCAGGTACCCTGCACCGACCGTATACCGCGTCCAGCGTTTCACATAAAACTCTAGAAACGACTCGTTCGATTTCCTTGAAAGAGACGCCACATAGTCTCCCAAATAGTCCTTGAGTTTTTTGTAAATCTCAGCGCCCACCAAAAGTGACGATTGGCTTGAGGTCGATAAGTTGTTGATGTTCTGAGGTGTTCTGGATTTGTTCACACAGTAGTTGTAGATCACAGAATACACATTCATATACATCTGTGGAGTGACAGAGGAGTTGTCATCAGAACCTATAATCAATTTCAGTCCTGGCTCGACGTACGACCATGTGGCCGCCAGATCATTTGATTTTGGCAGCTCCGTCATAATTTAGCTCTTCCCTTGCGGTAGAAACAACCGACCAAAAAAAAAAGATGATGATGGTGGTGGTGATGATGCTGATGACGACAACGACAACGACGACAATGACGATAGCGCACACTACTCAAACAAGATTGACTGATAGGTACCGTATGCTAGCGTGTGATGTCTCTATCACCTAACAATTACACGCACAGACTGATTCGCTAGCGGAGATTGCCTAGCTGTGAGTGGCCAACGCTTCTCGCTTGATGGCGCTTGTTTTGTTTTTATCATTTGGGCAAGGTTGGAAAAATCCCCAAACAAAAAAAAAAAAAAAAAAAAAAACAACCTGATCGGAGACACACAGAATTTACAACAGAAAGCCCGGGTAAGCATCTAAACACCGGTGTATGGATGATATTATATAATCATATGCATATACATATATACGTGTGAGTGTCCCTTAACGAATATATGAATTCTACCTCCGTACCTCAGTTGGGTGTCGAGGTGTCGAGATGTCGAGGTGTCGAGGTTGACGTACTCGATCGACTCCAAGGCTTAAAAGACGAGTGGGAAAGCGATTGGCAATAAGCAGGGAAGGCTTGGAGCACGGCGGAGCCTGGATCCCGTTAGACCTGATTTGGAAGTCAGAATTGCATTTTGATCGATCACTCTGGGTAGCCGAGCGTAAGACCGGTTTCAGGCAATCGACTGCGTCTAGATGAAATACAGATGCTGGCGGAACTGGTTTCCCTCTTCTGATTGACACACAGCATTGTTTTCATTACAAGATATGACCGAATATGATAGAGCGCGAGAAACTCGTCTCCGCTGGCCAGAACCTAGACCGAAATACACAGTAATTGTAGAGACTTCTTTCTCGATGGATGAACTCTTCGTACTCAAACTTTCATCTAGTTTACGTAGTCTAGTGGAATAGAGTCCCAGAGCAACTTCTCCAACTTGAACCCTGTCTGAGGCTCGTGCGAGCAAACTTGTTAAAACAGACGAAAATAATGAAAATAAAAAGACCAAAAAAAAAAAAAAAGCAAGACACAATAGAACTCAAATACCGTCATATTCATAAAAACGAAAAGGAAACTATGCAAAAAACTGGGGGGAGGGGGAGGAGGGGCCTGTAAAAAGTCCTAGGCTCATACGCTACATTGGCCAAAAATAAAAATTGAAAAATTAGAAAAGATTAGTCCTACTGCGCGATCGGTTGAGCAAGGACTCACTGCGTTATTTTGAGAGTCCTGAGTCAACGTTTTTTTCCTGCACGAGACTGAAACAGAAAATCACCAATGAGGAAGCTACTAAACCCGTATACTGTATGTATGTAAGCCCATTCTTTCCTAATGCTATCACCATCGCACGAAAAAGCGAGGCCGGAAGCAGGGTACACAGGGGTACACACAGGAGTACACTTTGCCTGGAGTTTGCCGGCACGCTTGACTCGGTGTTCTCTCGACTAGAGCCGCATTTTGTAGTGACTCTCTTTTCCCTATAAGAATAGAAGAAAAAATTTTTTCAGACTTTTTATGCAGGTGGTCTTCGAAATCAGTGTTCGATATCGTTTGCTGCTCGCAGGCCAAGACACATTGATGGTTCTTTTTTTTTTTTTTTTTTTTTTTTTTTTTTTTGCAGAGACAAAAACCCAGGATTAAGCTGCTAGACTCTTCGAGGGGGAGAACTTAATTCGAGTCAAGACTTGGGGAAGAAACTAGCGAATTATATAAACGGCATCAAAAGACCTCTGATCCAAAACAAGAGAATGCGTCCGTTGATCAAGCACCAGGGATTTGTGAGCGCAGTCATGACGACTACCAAGAGACATATCTCCTTCGTTCCTGCCAAACAGTTAACAACAGGCGACCTCAATCCAAGGGTTGTGGAAGCGCAATATGCAGTTCGTGGGTTGATTCCAAACAGGGCGGAAGAGCTTCGTGAGAAGTTGCAGAGCCATCCAAACTCGTTGCCTTTCAAAAGCATCATCAATGCGAACATTGGTAACCCTCAGCAGCTGAAACAAAAACCAATCACTTTTTATAGATCTGTTCTCTCGATTCTGCAGAACCCGAACCTGCTAGACTCCGACATATACACTGATGACGTTAAACAGAGGGCGCAAACTCTTTTGGAAAGAATCGGGTCCGTTGGTGCTTACTCGCATTCGCAAGGTGTCAGCTATATCCGTGATTCTGTTGCCCGATTCATCACAGAGAGGGACGGTGGTGTCAAGGCGTTTCCAGAAAACGTCTATCTAACAACTGGTGCGTCTGACGCTGTTAAAAGTATTCTTGAGGTGATCCTGGATGGCGAAAAGACGTCTGGGGTGTTGATCCCAATTCCTCAGTATCCGCTCTACACAGCTGCAATCACGCTGAACAACGCTACACCCATCCCATACTACTTGAACGAAGAGCAGCAATGGTCTACAGATCCTGCTGAGATTGAGAACTTGGTCCATACCTCCAACAAATTCGGTATAAAGCCAAAAATCTTGGTAGTTATCAATCCAGGAAACCCAACTGGATCCATCTTGACAAAGGAGGCAATTGCTGACATCTTGACAGTCGCTGCTAAATATGGAATAGTTGTCATTGCCGATGAGGTGTACCAAGAAAACGTCTTTGACGGTGAGTTCCACTCGTTCAAAAGTGTGCTCGCCGAACTGAAATCCCACAAACTTGGCTACCTTTACGACAATGTCCAGTTGGCGTCTTTGCACTCCACTTCTAAAGGTGTTACTGGTGAATGTGGACAAAGAGCTGGATATATGGAGCTGGTGGGATTTACTCCAGAAGTCCAGGCTGTTTTCTTGAAACTAGCATCCATTTCACTATGCCCAGTTGTCACCGGTCAAGCCCTGATAGAAATGATGGTCAACCCGCCAAAAGAAGGTGATGCCAGCTATGAACTTGACCAACAAGAGAGAAAAGAGATTCATGAATCATATCTGTCAAAGGCCAATGCACTATACGATGCATTTTCCAAATTAGATAACATAGAGGTGCAAAAACCACAAGGCGCCATGTATCTGTTTCCAAGAATCATACTGAACCAAAGAATCATTGAGAGAGCTAAAGAATTGGGTCTATCACCAGATACTTATTACTGTTTACAGCTTTTAGAGAATACTGGTATCTGTGTTGTACCAGGATCGGGATTCGGCCAAGTCGAAGGTACATACCACGTCAGAACTACTTTCTTACCTCCTGGCGAAGAATGGATTAATGATTGGGCTAAATTCCACAAGGAGTTCTTTGAAAAATTCGACGCTGACGAATAAGACAAAAGACCGCCTGTTTGCCTTTTTCGATCCCGTAAAACATTCGCTCTTTGCTACAGCGAGTTTTGAAACTGGATTGCTTTTTGTACTATTGTTGATGTAATTTATAATAGCGTTAATTTATAGAATTTTTGATCCGTTTAATGCCAACACGATAAATCTGGGCTGCAAAATATTATAGACAAGTTACGATACTATTCTTTCTTTTTGATCCCCTTCTCGTCTCTTGATTTATCATCAATCAAGCTACTGTATGCAATGCTTAACCAACCAGGTAACCATCCAATAGAGATAACAAACCATGTTAAGCAACTGAAGTCTCTCCAGCTGGTTGTCAAGTTCAATAGTAGGCCATTCAATCCTGTTTCCACATCATTAACTGCCAGTAAACTCAGGATAAAAGGATTGGATATTAAAAGAGAGAGAACATTGGCTGTGCTGCCCATCTTATCAGAGACAAGTGTTAATGGTAATGCAACCAACCCTATAATGAAAGTTAAGGAGAAATTCAACACTAATAACGATATTAATGAAGAGCACAAATAGAGCAAACCTAAAGCCCTTATCAGAACTTTGGATTCTTTCGTTGAGGAGATCTTAATAAACAACGGCGCCAGCGAAGCTCCAAACGACCCAATAATCAATAAGTACATAAATGCAATTGGTAGGTACAAAGCAACTTGAGAAATTACGAAACCCACAATAATACTGGTGATTAGTACAACAGAGCTCGGAATCAAGAATTTCAAGAGATGAGTAGACTCAAACCCACTGTTCAAAACATTATCCAACGAGCTTACTCCAAAACTTATAGCTATTAATGCAGCGGATGGCAGATAAGTACCAATCGACACAAAGTTTCTTGGAGCCAGAAGAAAATAGAAGAAGAATGACTGATGAAACTTCTCCAAAAGATTGTTAACAGATCTGAAGATGGCTTCAGGTATTCTACCAAAAGTTGTGATATCATGTGGACCTGTCTCACCTATTGCCTTCAAAGTGATTGCTTGGATCCTCCAGCCACTGAATGCCTCATTTCCATGCCCTTTCTTCAAAGCAGCTGACGCTAGCTCTAGTATACCTTTCACTAACATTCTCAATCTTGACCAATAATTGTTGACCTCTAATTCGTCCATAGGCGTCCCTTGTAAACTGACCTTGGGTCCTTCATGCTCAGAAATAGATACCGCAATATTAACTAAATCCAAATTAGGTAATTGGCCATTGATACCTTCATAATACAATTCGATGTATTCGAAATTGTCAGACTGTGTTGGGTAATCTAAAATTATGGCGCTTTCGATAGATCCTCCTGTTAAATCCAAAGACGTATGATATGCATTGACCCACGATCTAAGAGCTAAATTTGGGTCTTTTGGTATCACTATAATGAGATTCTTGGACCATATACCCCATCTATAGTAATACCGTGCCAATGCAATCGTTAAGCTCAACCCACCAACGTTGTAAACCCCATCAGAGTTGTAGAAGCCTGCACTCAAGACAATCGCCTCGGTATCATCGCCCCTTGGTGCGTGCCATATAGCGTACAAATTGTCACCGTATTCGGAGTGGTGTATAGAAGTCTTGTAGCCAATGTCGTCTAACCAAGATCTGATCGTAGCTAAACTCGAATCATAGTCAATGGTACCATTCTCAGCAAAGCTGCTTAGTTGCGTTCTGTACCCTCTCAATAAATTCCACTCGCTCTCCCTAAAGTAGCTGTATGCCTGTGATGGCATCAATGCATTCTCTGATATATATGTACGTCGGTATTGACCATCCAGAGGTAAGAACGCTATCCACAGGATTCCAGTTACCGACAACAAGAGTGAAATGACAGGTAGCCCTTTAATGATCTTGGGTACGAGCCCCAGTTGCACAACAAGACGATGAACTTGCTCCAATAATGCCATTTTCCTCGTCACCTGGTACTTCTGGAGGGTTGCTTGTAAGCAATCTGAACACCAGCAGATCTAATAACTACTTAGAACACAGCAATCTGATGTATTTCATACCGCTCATACTGCTATTTTGTTTGTAATAACAAAACACGGTAAGAACACTACTTTTGAAGAAAATCAGCCAAATAGTCATCATCACATATAATACAAAGGGAAAGTAAGTGGTAAGCATTAAGTAGAAGGAGCACCGCATGCGGAAGTTTTTGCTAAGTGTTCAGCCACAAAACTGATTACTGCTTCTAATGACAGACAGGTTAATGACGCTTGGCCCACTTATCAGCCAGAACCAGCTTACTCGAAAACGCCCTATATGAGTTTCTTCTCACTATTGATATGTTACTGAAAATGAAGAGTGGGGCCATCAGAAGGGAATTGTTTTGCAGAAATTACAGCATCTCAACTTGTAGTCATGATCCCGGATAACATATACTAAATTAGCACCAAAAGTCAAAAAAATTTGTAACCACAAGGATCGATTGAGATTACGTGACGAAATTTTTGGACCTTTGCTGAAAGCCTACCAGTCTGTTAGAATTCTGTTGAATAATCGTATTTCATATATAATTGCGTAGTTCTCGAGATCACAAAAGCTGAAATAAAAAAAGACTGGGATCATACTGATCTTCATCATGTGGATCCGCTACTCCCTGCATTGGTGGCAGACTAACTGAGACAGCCTGTTCCGCAAGTGTTGCCTGGACTGCCTTTCAAGCAACCTCCTCCTTCATAGCTGCATGACGCAGCTACGTTGATTTTGTAGCAGCATGTTCCGTAGTCTGAGCCACTTGCACCCTGAGGGAAGGTACATGAGTAGCCCTTACCTCCGGCGTTCTTACAATTATGAGCACTTTTGATCTTGTTTCCTGAAGCAAAACTTTCACCACAGTCAGCCTGCTCTTCCTTATTGGAGCATCTGAATTGACCTCTTTTCTGTAGTGGATTCAAAGTTGCTGACGAGCTGGTATTATCATCGCTGTCAGAATCATCATCCGCAAACTCAGTTATCTTTTTGAACACATTAGATTGCCATCCTGAAAACTGAACCAGATAGTTATCAGAGATATACGAGGTGAACGCGCTACTTTGAGAACCATACAAGTTCTTGTAGGATCCCAAAACGTCACTAACATCAATAACACCTGTAGCATCAGGGTGCTCAAGAGAAAACCCAGTGCTATTCTCGTAAGTAATCACATACCCGGTACTTAGAATTTTGGAAAAATTGGCAGCACCTCCAATATCCTTCTCAAAGTCTGAATAATCAAAAGAGACGTCATTGGGAATAGTGTTGTTGATGTTTCCCAGCTTTGCCTGTTGGATAACAATGTCACTATCAGCAGCTGCAGTAGTGATAATTAGCAGGAAAATACTTGAAAGGAACTTCATGGTGTGAATTAGTGGTGGTTTGTCTCATATCAGAGTTGATAAGTGTGGGCAAGCATCGTCTATATAATATATAGTAAAATGGACACCTCTGAAGATGGCAATCGATACGCTGCAGATCACATTTCTGTCGATTGTGCCGTATTGAGATTTCGAGTAGCCATTCAGAAGGACAAGATCTTCATTGACTTCAAATTGAGAATACAAGAAAGCTGTCTGTCAGAGTGGTAACATGAATGAAATGATTCCAAAGGTACCCAAGAACAAAGAAAACATCAATTTTAGAAATCTGTGCATGAAATCGATGCAGTCTTTGTACAAGAAGCGCAAAGCATCATTTCGAGTTTTTGCATGCGTCCCATCCTGTGAAGTATGGCCAATGATCAGCCCAATTGACACTTAGCTTGGGGCCGAGCTCATGAACTCAGTTTAAAATGGTTCTTTCAAATAAAAGGATGTAAGAAAGCCTTATCGAGACAGACAACAGCACTTGATCGCACCTCAGATGCAAGGGTTATTGGAAATCCGTTTCTCTGGCTCAGTGGTATATCCATAGTGTTCCATAAGTCAGAGACTGGCAAACGAACTGAGATGTTTAAGGGCATTGTTTCACAATTCAAAGAATAAAGTACTGCTATTGTTATGGTTATGCAGTTTCATGCAACTTTAATTAATCTATTATTGTGTTGATCTCTTTTTGGTGATAGCTCTACGCACTTCATGAACACTCCATACGTGCCATGCAGAGTTTTTCCACTCAGTTGGATCTTTCGCAATGAATAGTTGGCATTTCCTGACAGAATGTCATTGCTTTGGTAGCTCACAATTCCAATTACCGGTGTTATTGTCTCGATAGCAGTTTGAGTTTCTGCAAATCTGGCTTCTTAAACAATCATAGAGATTAGGAGTTTTTCGGATAAGCTTACATTACTGGCAAAGCACTCTCTTGCTTCGAGTACAGGGCACATCAGCACGCATCCCTGCAATGATTCGCTGCAATAAGAACACCTCTTTAAAATAGCGCACTCTTTCCTTACAAACGACAGCTAGCAAATCCAACCCCAAAAAAGGAAAAAGCGCACCTAGGTAGCAATGTAATGCTCCGTTTTACCTCTCGCACACGGGGTCCAATATTGGATTTGGTTTACCTCAAACCTCGAATTGCTAGCTTCGCACAGTTGCTTCTCACTCAGTGCATATTTTACACCTCAGTCAGATCAGACATGGTGCCGAAATTGTCGATGATGTAAGACTTGATTCTGACAGTTGCATAATATGTGATAGCAGGATTGTTGTTGATCATCGCTTTCTTTTTGCGTCTCATATACTAGATGGAAATTCTATGGACTCCCTTTCTCACAATGGTCTAAAGATCACCTTGGAGTAGAGCTTTCGTCGCACAGA
The DNA here is from genome assembly GCA_030579675.1 of Liangdongia quercuum. Lineage (NCBI taxonomy): Eukaryota > Fungi > Ascomycota > Saccharomycetes > Phaffomycetales > Wickerhamomycetaceae > Liangdongia > Liangdongia quercuum. The sequence continues at coordinate 33,520 of JAKTRK010000074.1, read as the reverse complement.
GGCAAACGTTTTCCAGATTTACAGAATTTTATCCAACGAGTAAAACGGTACTGGTACCAAGGAAGGGGGAGGGGCATAGCTCTGCCTTTCTGTCATGTTCCCGAAGTTTGTATTATATACGGTAGCGTTTCCACATAAGTAGATATCAACATCCCGCTGCCGGTATAAAAGTCTAGTAATAATAATAATAACATAACCCCCCCTGCTGGTACTATGTTTCTACACTAGTTCTCTGCTATAGGTCATTTTTTCGTATCCGTAAAATGTACACTTGATTAGCCTTCATGGGGCGCTTGTTATTCAGACAAGGGCACACACACACACACACACACACCCACCCACCCCTCCGTGTATCACTGAAACTCAGGTATTAGAAGCACTGTTATTTTTCTCGCTATCAGAATCGCTGTCTGCAAACTCAGTGATCTTCTTGAACACGTTAGATTGCCATGGCGAGAACTGGACTAAATACGAGTCCGATATGTATGATGTGTACGCTGTCACTTGATGTGAGCCGTACAAGTCCTTGTAGGCTTCCAAAACCTCGTTGACATCAATAACACCACTTTTCTCAGGGTGTTTGACCGAAAACCCTTTGCCACTTTCATAAGTAATTACATATCCAGTGTTCAGAGTTTTGGAGTAGCTAGTAGCTCCACCAACGTCCTTTTCAAAGTCTGCGTAGTCAAACGAAACATCGTTAGAAATGCTGTTGCTTACACCACCAAGTTTTGCTTGCTTAATCACGATTTCACTACTCCCTGTGCTCATTCGGTTCAATAGCTATCCTCAGGAGGTTCTCTGCCATGGATAATATCCTTGATCCAGCAGCAGCTTTCAATTTATATATAGAGCTTTAACCGCCTAATTATGTAAAACTAAGAAATCTGCACACTTGCATTCCCCTGTGTCATCTTCTAGCATCCGATCGGCGATTAAGGAATGGTTTCGTGGTCTAGTTGGTTATGGCATCTGCTTAACACGCAGAACGTCCCCAGTTCGATCCTGGGCGAAATCATTTTTCTTCTTCTAAATAATTTTAGAAGCCCTTCGCTTCAAACCTGCTTTTTTTTTTTTTTGCCCGTAAAATTAGTGAAATGGAATATATATGTATATATATATACAGATATACATGATCAGGACTATTCAGGGACGGCTGCAGTACGTTTACGGCAGTGGACTTATTTCAAGATGCTGACGTACACATCATTGGCTCCTGCAGGCAGCAGGATGAAAGCGTCGCTTCTGGAGCTGGATGGTGTTCGAATTTTGGCAGACCCTGGCTGGGACGGTGTCTCTGACATTTCATACCTTGACTCGATATTGCCAACCGTTGATATCATTATCCTCTCGCATCCAACCACCGACTATGTTGGAGCCTACGCATACCTCGCTTTCAAGGAACACAATATCCCGGTATACTCAACGCTACCCACTTGCAATTTAGGCAGAATTTCCACTATAGACCTCTATCGTGCGGTTGGTGTTATAGGACCTCTTAAGGGAACGGAGTACGAACTGAGCGATGTGGAGGAGGCATTTGATAAGATCATCACCGTGAAACATTCCCAGTCGATGGACCTAAGAGCAAAGTTTGACGGATTGACGCTGACAGCTGTCAATGCGGGCCATACATTGGGTGGTACTATCTGGGTCATCAACAAGAACTCTGAAAAGATCGTGTATGCTCCTCAGTGGAATCATTCGAAGGACTCTTTCCTAAATGGTGCCGATATACTGCAGAACCCGTTGCTTTTGAGACCTTCTGTAATAATCACATCGACGGCAATTGGCTCGCCATTGCCTCACAAGAAAAGGGTTGAAAGCCTTTTTGAGCTCGTGGATGCAACGCTGGGGAGAGGTGGTACTGTGCTTTTGCCCACCTCCATAGGAGGAAGAGTTCTTGAGCTGATACACCTCATAGATGAACACTTACAAAGTGCGCCGATCCCAGTGCTGCTAATATCATATGCAAATGCGAGAAGCTTGACCTATGCCGGTAGCATGTTAGAATGGATGGCCCCGGCTGTTATAAGGGAATGGGAATCCAAAGGACAAGCCCCGTTTGATGCCTCTAGGGTTCAAGTTGTGGATCCTTCTGAGCTGCTGAACTTGCCAGGCGCCAAAATTGTCTTCGCTTCGGGTGCAGGATTTGAGAATGGATCTAGTGCGCAGGCAGCGTTGATGTCATTGTGTGAAGATGAAAAGACCACCATAATTCTCACAGAAAAGTCCCCCTACGGAACAATTGGTAATGACCTGTACTTTACGTGGAAAACAATCACTGCAGCGAACAACGGCAAATCAGAGGACGGTATGCCTATTGCTCTCCAAAAGGAATTATCAATTCGTGTCATTCGAGAAGATATTTTAGTCGGTAATGATAAAACCGAATATGAGGCTCATGTTAAAGAGAGAAGACTATTAAAAGAGCAGAAGAAACAAGCCAAGCTGTCTGAAAAGAAAGAAACTCAGTTCGAAGACGATTCCGAATCTGAGTCTGAGGACGAGGATGTCCTCGACATTAGTGAGAAGGAAGAAATCATTCCCGTTGATGTAGATGTCAGAAACTTGAAGGGGCGTGCTAAGATGTTCCCCTTCATACCAAATAAATCTAAATTCGACGAATACGGTGAAATAATCAACCACAGTGACTACACTAGAGAAGAAGAGAAAGATGTTGGCAAGTTCAAGAAGAGCAAGGACAAAAATGTGAAAGTTGGCGAGAAGAAGAAATGGAACGAAGGGAAAAAGCAAGACGATGTCTCTCATATTGATGCTTTGTTTGAGCCAAGAGTTAGAAACGCTACAGATATCATCATGAGCTCTCGATGCGTTCTTTCCTTTGTCGATCTATCTGGGACTGTCGATATCAGATCCCTGTCCTTAATAATCCCTTCGTTGAAACCGAAAAATGTTCTGCTTGTTGCAGATATCTTCGACAAGAATGACCCACAACTTGTTTCTGCATCTTTGAGGAAACATAATAACTTTGAGATTGTGGAGGTTGAGGATAATGTACCTGTCACAGCAAACGATACTCTCCAGTCCTTCGACATCCTGTTGGACGAGAGGTTAACTGCCCATCTCAAATGGCAAAAGATCGCTGGCGGATTCACCGTCGCTCACGTCATTGGCGAGTTGAAAACTAAAGAAGCATTAGAAGAACTAAAAGAACAGCAAGCGTCTTCCGAGAGTCCAAGTGGTAACACAACGGTGAAAGATGAAAGTAAAATGGAAGAGGACACTGAAACCTCCGAAGACTTTAAACACAAAGATGAGTATGTGTTAACTGCTCTTCCTCAAAATTCAAACTTTCTATCCAACATCCGTGCGGCTCCGCTCGCAATCGGGGATGTCAGACTCTCTGAGCTGAAAAGGGCGCTAGCTCCTGGTCACAGAGTCGAATTCAAAGGTGAAGGAACTCTAGTTGTGGATGAAATTGTTGCAATAAGAAAAATCACCGATGGGAACGTTATCGTTGATGGGCTCCCAGGTGCCTTGTTCTACGAAGTAAGAGACACTGTAAGAAATGTGCTCGCCTACGTCTAGACCTGGAAAACTCATCCATCCAATACAGCATTGCGATCTCCAATTTCTCAAGCGTAGCTCTAGCCTGAAAGTATTACTTAGTTATAAGTCCTTTAAGTGTAGGTGTTCGGGTGTTCTCATAGAAAAAATTCGTAGCAGCTTTGTTATATAAAGCAAAGCTACATACAAACGGTGGGAAGCAGCTCAGAGGCCATACCGGAGACTCAATCTACATGGTCACCATGTCCGAACCAGTAGTGGGAGAAAAGAGAGGAAGATCGGAGTCGCCCGTAGGGCGCCAGAAAGTGAGAGATACCCGGTGGATGGGCACCAGAGAAGACAACAAGCTAAGAAAGTTCATTAACCTTCCTACTGCAATCAATAGCGCTTTGACGCCAGAACAGCTGGATGCTTATCAAATTGTATTCAGAATTGAAGAGATATCACAAAAAATACTCAACAACGATCTAAACCCACCGAAAAGGCTCTCACGGTCGCCATCGCCGCCTCCACAATATGATACTACAGGTAAGAGAATCAATACAAGAGAAGACAGATACAAGAAAAGTTTAGAGGACGAAAGACACCATCTGATCGAAATGGCAGCAAGACTGGTTCCTAACTACGTTGCACCTACAGATTACAGAAGACCAAAGAGCTTGGTGGAGAAGTATTTCATTCCTGTGCAAGAGCATCCAGATATCAACTTCATCGGACTTTTGTTGGGCCCTAGAGGTAACACGCTAAGGAAAATGGAAGAAACTACTGGCGCCAAAATCGCCATCAGAGGTAAAGGATCTGTGAAGGAAGGTAAGAACAGAGGGATGTCACAGGAACATAATAATCTAGAAGAGCCACTGCATTGTTTGATTACAGGAGATACAGATGAAAAGATCGCTGCTGGTATAGAGGCATGTAAAGAAGTCATTCATAAGGCCATTTCCACCCCAGAGGGTCAAAATGACTTGAAGAGAGGACAGCTTCGAGAATTGGCAGCTTTGAACGGTACGTTGAGGGACCATGAGGATCGGCCTTGTACTATTTGTGGGCTCAGAGGACATAGAAGATTTGAATGTCCAGAACGTGAAAATTTCACTTCACAGGTTGTTTGCAGAATATGTGGGAACACAGGTCATTTCGCAAGAGATTGTAAACAGAGAAATGGAAGAGCCAACAACAGCAACAGCATTAATGTCGATCAAGAATTCGATAACATGTTGAACGATATAAATGCTAACGACGTTCCTCCTTGGAAAAGAAGAAATACTAACCAGGAATCATCGTTTGCTAGTAAAATTTCAGGTGGACCAACATACGGTTCAGTTAACCCTCCAATATCAGCACCAACGCCTAATGGCCCTCCAGGTATATCAGCACCTCCTGGATTAAGTGCCCCTCCAGGCCTTCCTCAAGGCTCAAAATATGTAGCTGTACCACCACTTCCAAGCACCTCGCCTCCCGTTGGTGCACCTCCTGGTTTGAATGCACCTCCTGGTTTGAATGCACCTCCTGGTTTGAATGCACCTCCTGGTTTGAATGCACCTCCTGGTTTGAATGCACCTCCTGGTTTGAATGCACCTCCTGGTTTGAATGCACCTCCTGGTTTGGGTGCACCTCCTGGCTTGAATGCACCTCCTGGTTTGAATGCACCTCCTGGTTTGCCCATTCTACCGCCAGTACAGCCCCCAATACCGACTACAAATGAGGAGAATAACAAGAAATCTTGAGAACTACATTTCGCTATCATGTCTACAGTTTCAATCATATTGGATGGTTGTATATAATGAACAAAAGATCTATTGGTTTTCCTGTGCCCATTTTTTGGCATTCTCAAGAAATTTCGAAAATTTCTTGTCATCCGGAAAAACATAATCGTAATATTCTTCGCTAGACCCATCATCTAACGTCTTGACTCTTTTAACAACAGTAGGTAATCTGTTTTCGACGTTTTTCTGAGTATCAATAGTACCATTGTTGACCTCGAACTGTCTAAGTGCCTCGAGAACAACAATCCTTTCGTCTTTTAAACCTCCATCTTTGAACTTTTGTATAGCTCTTTCAAATACGTCTCTCGTGCGCTGTTTAGCTTCTTCTGAAATCTCAAACCCGTATTCAAATTCATCCTCATGAAGACCAGACGCTTCGAGTTTAGTTTCATAGTCCTGGAGTTGCTCGTCTGTTGGTACAGTCAGTTCATATAAAGCAAATTTGATCCAGATTTCACTATCGTTAGGATTTTCTTCAAGTTGCTTCTCAAATAAATGCCTTGCAGCTGTATAATTCTTCTGATCTGTTTCGAATTCCACAAATCTATCCCATATTTTTGGGGACTTCAAAACCTCGACAGCTAGTTTGTAAATCCCACGAGCACGTTCTATATCATTCAAATCTTCTTCTAGCTCTGCATATTCAATCCAAACTTCATTCGAATTGAAAAACGATTCAAGATATTTTTCGTACAGTTTTCTGACTCTATCAAACTCTTTTAATTTGATCTCAAGCTCGATGTAATGTCTAAAAGTTTTGTGTTTTGGATATTTCCCTATCGAACGGCCTAGAATCTTTCTTGCCTGTGCCAAATTCCCTTGACGTATTTCAAAATTGCTGTAGAGGATCCAAACTTTGCTAAACGTGAACTTCTGGGTTTGCAGGATCTTCAAGATTTGCTGGAAGACATCCCTTGTGGCTTCAATCTCGCCATGAGTTTCTTCGAAAACAGCACGCCTTATCCATAGCAAAACATATGTTTTCCAGTGTATCTTCTCGTCGTAATTCGGCGGGTGAAGTATCGATTTCTCATAAGCCTTTCTTTGCACTTCTACTGGATAGTTCTCCAACAGTGATAGATATGTCCACCAGGTATCGTATTCGGCTGGGTTTTGTTCTAGCTCTTGTTCATATTTCAGCTTCCGCTTGCTCAGCACCGAAAATTCAATTCCTTCTTTATCACCGTACTGTTTTTCAAACTGTGATAATCCATCTCTAATGATTTGAGAGTCGGGGAAGTGGTCAAGGCCAAATCTGTAAATGGCTCTAGCACGTTCCCATTCCTTTTTTAGACTTTCCCAATGCGCAAAACTTACAATCAGCTTCTCACTTTTCAAAGCATCAACACCTCCAATGTATACTTGACGTACTGTTTCAGGCTCGCCGAATTCCTCTTCAAACCTTACCCATTTCAACCAAGTTTCAGCGTACGCATGGACAAACACATACCGGTTGTAAATATTTCGAATATTCGTAAACTCCTCGTACCTCTTCTCAAAATTGACATAGGCATCCCAACAGGGTACATCAGGTTCCCACTTAATCCATCGTTCAAAGACTTCTCTTGTGCCGAGTACGTTCCCTAAAGTTTCTTCTGTCTGTACATAGCGGAACCAGAATTTGTCCACTCTCGGTAGTAATGTCGTTACACGGTCAAATAGATTCCTTGCATGATTTATGTTTCTATTCTTCAACTCTGAGTCAATGTAACGGATCCAAAGAGGTACGTGGTAGCTGTTGACTTCTAAAGCCCTTTCAAAAATTGATCTAGCTCTTCTAAAGTCCTTTTGATCAATTTCAAATTGCGCATATCTCATCCATTGTCCAAAATCCAGTCTGTTTCTTCGTAGTGCATCTTCGTACTCTTGTCTTTTTCTTCTCTGGAGCTCGTGTAGCTCTTCCAAGTCTGCAATTTTCACCTTGGTCTTATTTAGCGGCTCATCTCGTGTGTCGTATGCCTCCTGGAGAATCTGCTCAGCTGTGATTTGTAGCTCCGCAGCAGCTTTATTCCTCTCTTTAACCTTCGGTTTTACCCCCTCCATCCTGCTCCGAAACGCTGGTGGTATTCCTTTATGCTCTTCCTTTATGTTATACCTTTATGGCCTCTCTCTATTCATAATAATAAAACTTTGTGTTGAGGCCCGAACCAGAAGAAGTTTGATAAGGGACGCACTTTGTAATACTGCGAGTTATATACAGAGTGCAACATCTACCAGAAGCAAAAAAACCAATGTTGGCGCTGTATATACGGTTCTCAGAAGGGAATCTTGATAGGAAAGCGTGTATTAAATTGCCTGGCTATCCAAACTGTCTATATATGCCGTTTTAATCTGAGTTCTGTACAGGGGACGACTGCATTTTAGACAGTAAGCACTGGCAGAATAGAAGAGAGAACAGTTGAGGAAAGACATAGTAGTTTAGAATCGAGAGAAGATGGGTTGTAATTCGAATTAGAGCAGGTGCGATAGAAGCGAACGGAGCTTCAAGTCCTACTGGTTTCTTGAATGGTACTACCTTAGGGAAAAATAATTGAGCTCTAATGCATCGACTTCATCCTCAGACAGAAATTTCGTAACGTATTCGGGGAACGATGACGCCCCTTCGCTACAATTGAAATGGTATTACAATACGGTGTTTCTTCATTAGCCAGCTCATGCATTATAGTTCCATCCTAAGGTCAATTCGCTATATCCCACCTCCACGTAGAGTTAACACTAAATGAAGCTGCGTACCAGGTTCCAACTTGTAAGACTCAACTGTTTGGTCATCATTCCTGGTAGTAATGTTAATTTCAGCTGCCAACACAGAGAATTTAGAACCTGAATTATTATGAAACCACATACATTTGTTTCCCACCAAAGATTAGTCTCTGTTGACTTGGTGGAATGCCTTCTTTTTCCTCCATGATTTCCTTTATGCGCAGAATCTCAGTTCGCTGTTAATACCTGATCCTGAGTATAATTCCTCTTTCCCAGAAACACTGCACTCACTTTGTCACTTGGCTCCACATCAATTGGAATCTATATTTGTTAGTAGTGTTCATGAACGCACACAGTTTCCAGCACTCATGGCTACCCACTTCCTTCCCGGTCAATGTCTATCGCAACGGTGTCAGTCGATTTATTTTTGAAACAAATGAGCCACATTCTCACAAACCACGCTCACCTTTACTCTGATCTGCATCTCTGTCTCTCCGTCTCTGCTTCAAGAGTTCTCGTAGTCGATTCGTTGCTGCTTACTGAAGCAGTGCTTCTTCAACATGAAACTTCCATACAAATAACAAGCTATTTTGTGCACACAGGACATTCAGGGTAACAATTTTAGATCATCAACTTCACCAACTCCAACAATTTCAACATCAGCAATGCTGCCGACGCCGCACGTACATGCAGATTTTGAGAAAGTGTATGAACCTTCAGAGGACTCCTTTTTGCTGCTTGACGCCTTGGAGGCCGAAAAAGACTTTTTGGCATCTCTTTTCTCCTCAGTTGTGCCCATCGTTGTCGAAATAGGCACTGGCTCAGGAATAATAACTACATTTTTACACAAAAGCATTGTTTCTGATGGAGCTTTCGTTACTACGGACTTGAATCCGCATGCTTGTGAAGCGTCGCTCAGTACAAGCCAGGAGAATGGCGGTGGTGCTGCCTTTCTGGATTCTATGCAATGTGATCTCACGAGTCCAATAAGAAAAAACGTTATAGATCTTCTCGTGTTCAATCCACCATACGTACCGGCTGAGGACGTCCCGTCCATACCCAAAGATAGAAATGACTACGAGTGGCTTGATTTGGCGTTGCTGGGTGGGTCAGGTGGTATGGTTGTTACCTACAGGCTTTTGGAAAACCTGGATAGCATACTCTCAAAAAATGGTGTTGCATATATTCTGTTCTGTGCAAGAAACAATCCACAAAATGTGGCAGAAGAAATGAGGAAAAGGGGATGGAAGAGCCACTTGGTGATTAATCGAAAGGCAGGCTGGGAAGATTTATCTGTCTATAGATTTTCAAAGTAATGAACACTAATGTGTTATTAATTAGTTCTGTATCAGTATATATACTATATACACTCTATTCCTCGAATAAATCTGCGATGAGGTCTTGCTCACAGAGGACCTGGTCAACTGATGTCCCATTATAGACATTCTCGAAATTGTAATAGCTCAGCTTGTCAAAGAAGGGTTTCAAGACGGACATGTCCTGCACATTCTTGATTCCAATTAGAGCTGGTCTTCTTGATCCTTTAGTCTTGTCAATATTTGATAACAAATCCTGCTTTTCCGACGACGAGGAAGACTCTGATTTGAACAGTTCGTCCCTCAGAGAAATCTTATCAATCAAACTTATTATTTCAGCGTTCTTGTATACCGCATTTATCGTATCGATGATAAATATCCATTCTTGGAAATCTTCGAATTCCAAAACCAATAAAAGATCTAGAAGCTTGCAAGCTTGGAAAATGGTATGAATCTTGTCTTTTTCAAGTTGATCACGTTTCAAGGCTAAAACTTTCATGAAGAAATTTTGCAAAGAGGTATAGATAAATGTCCAGTGCTCGTAGAGATGAATGACGGAGAACTTCAATAATATTACTCTTATTAAAATGAAAATTTCAGCTGTAATTGGTGAGAAGTCTCCACTTTGTGCGAAAACATGATCTAAGTTCTCAAAAATGTTTTTTAACAGTGTAATATGACGGTCTTTCTCTTCAATCAGTAAAATATATGAAACTCGGCGAAGATTTAGAACTTTTAGCGCTTGTTCATTGTCACTCCAACTGAAAATATTACCCCCACTTTGTGTTACTTTGCTCATATAGTCAGTGAGCTTTTCATCGGAGACATCCTGGAGCCAGTTCTTGATTATGGAATTCCAGACTCCAACATCCGTGATCTTGATATGGAAAAACTGTGGGTCATTGAAAATTTCGCTCAACAGAAATTTTAAGCTTTTGAAATTTGGAGTATGGGCACTAAGTTTGTTTAAGAGTTCTAGTTGGTAAGCTTGTATTCTCTTAGGAAAATTCTTAGATCTCAAATTTGGGGTTAACAAATTCACCAATACAGTTGAAATGATGGTGCTTTTTCTATCATGGTCCTCTGTAATAAACTTGATTTTCGGAACGATATAGGTAACGGTTCCATACAATGCTTCTTGACTTGGAATGATAGAGGATGATAGGGATTCACGATCAGCACTATCTGTGATAGAAATTTGATCGTTCAAATTTGAGTTCAGCGCACTAGTGATATTGCTATCTTTGATGTTGATCGAACTTGGCAAGATTTTCAAAAATATATCGCTAATTTCCCTTTTAACTTTCTTCTGTTTACCAAAATTTGAGTTCTGTAACTTTTCAGCGATAATGCTAATGAACTGCAAGATATTCAGCAAGAAAGGTCTATAGGCAATCAAGTCATTGCTGACATCTTTCAAAAAAAGGATTGAATCTCCATAAATATCCTCGATTGCATCATCCTGTAAACTTTTGGTATAGCTTACCAAAAACGTTCCGATCTCGAGTGTAGTAGGTGAATGGCCCATGATCTTTTCTGAATCGTTTTTGAATACTTCATTGATTATTCCAAATATATGTGGCATAGTAAACTGAGGTCTTGTTCCATCCAAGACATGTAACAGTTTTATAATTGTTGGATATTCCTTAATCGAGTTCATGGAGACTAGATATCTCAGAATCTCTGAAGGTTCCAAAAGATAAAGCTTACCCAAAAAGTTTCTTGCTTCACGTCTCAACTTGAAAGCTCGTGACATGACAGTTGTTTTATGTTTAGACTTTTTTTCCTCTGAAACTTGATACAAATCTTTCCAAAAATTGAAGCAAATCTTTGTAGCCTCACTGAAACAAATTGAGAGTATTTGGCGGTTCTTGAAACTGGATTTATCATCTGTATCGCCTTTCGTAATATCACCATTGAATACACCAGATACAACACTTGAAAAAAAACCTGGATCATGGCTAGGGCTTTTACTAATATTCACCTCTAATGCAATCACATAAGAATGAGTGAGTGACAGTACTTCTTGCAACGCATCTAATAGCAGAGTAATCGATAGGTATCCCCTGGATGACGAGAAACATTTGTATAGTGAATTCATCTTATCCAGAATGATAACAACGATGTGCTGGATGAATTCATAAACGAAGTCATCACCCGACATCAGAACTGTCATGAGTAGATCTACCCAAGACGTAATGAGCACTGCAGTTTGAAAACTCTCAAAACTTGATAACAAAAATTGAATCACAAAAGGTTTACCACTTTCCTTCGTCTTCAGTATGGACAAATTACCTTTCGTGTCCATTTCGAGTTTGGTCAACACTTTCAAATGATCGAGTAATATAACTGAAATTTCTTCATACTGTGCCACTGTTGAGTTTTGTGAGATAAACTTAGTTGACATGCGATAAACTGAAACCACTTGTGAGTCAAAATCACTTTCAGAGCCATCGAGCAAAAATATATGAAGCTTGAAGACAGCACTTAAAGTCTTTGCGTCGAATTGATTTGTTTGTAGAAATTTTTGCAAAGACTCAATAGTAAATTCCTTATATGAGGTGGATGATGATGACGAACCAATTCCGGTTACTGTATGATGGTGCTCTTCTCTGAAAAGAGGTAACAGTTTCTTGACATCAACCGATATCACATTGAGTATTGTTGAGACATAGTATGTAAAACTGAGGTTGTCATCTATTGATTTTGCAAGTTCTTCAGTGAGCATATTCAAAAGCCGAGTGATTCCATCATTCTCGGTATTACTCAAAATCCAATAATGTAGAAATGAGTAATTTGGTGTATTTCGATCAAGAAGCTCATCAAGGATGATTAACAGCGGTCTCAATAAAATGGATGTTTCATCACTATGTCTCCAGATCTCGTTGAAGAGCTCAAGTTTCTGTTTGAAACTCTTCAAAGAGAGCAAGAAGTGCGTCAAGGAGCCTTCAACGTAGTACGGTGAGACTGCCAAGCTAAGTTCATTCAAGGTTCCTGCTATCTCATCGTGAAGAATGAACTCATCTTGTAGAGCCAGAGTGCAGAGGCGATTGACAATTTGGTCGAGGACCTTCATTTGGACAAGTGGTGAATCAAATTTAATTTTTGAGAACAGCTTAGCAATGTTAATTGTTTCTTCATTATGGAAGCCACCATTTTTCAGAATTTCAATCAGATCAGCATTAGAAAAAGACAACCCTGGAATTTTTTCAATAAGCTTGGTGAGTAGCGTGATGTACTCCTTTTCTGGATAGTTACTGGATTGTTTCTGTTTGAGCTGAGTGATAACGATACTTGAAAGTAAATTCAAGGAAATCAGACTTAAATCAGCGGATGTAAAGGGCTGTGCAGTGTTTACTTCACCATCAGAATAGAAATCATGGATTTTGAGCAGAATCTCATCATTAGTGAGCTTTACAGTATCTGGATTGGCATGTTCAATGGGTAAATAAGCCCTTTGAGGAATTAAATCAATAGTGATGTTCAGGAGGTCGAGCCAATTTTTAGAAGGTTCACTTGTGATCAAAATATGGATTAGTAGTAGTGGTAAATGATGAACAACCATCTCCTCCTCTTGGACGTTGAAAGTTTTGATCACAAATATGAGAAAGTTAACATTTTGATCATCGACTAGCTTAATCAAGTTATTCCAAATTGTTTGAGTTTCCACGGCGTCGAAAAATGCTGAACCACTTTTCACTATGTTTGCATAATTATAGGTATTTGATTCGCTCGATTGTTTGATGGATGCAAGGATTGGTACTAAGATCTCAGGAATTATCAAACTACCAATTTCCCATCTATCCATTATAGATAGCGCGATCTTAAAACTCGAAATTTTTTGATCGTAAACCTGAAGTGTGTTCCCATATTCACCGTTAATGAGCTTCAAGAGTCCATCTGCCAAGTATGAGAACCCGTATTTTTCGAAATATTCTGAAGGGCTAATGGAGCTGTTGGTTTCAGAGCCCAAAAGCCAGGTCCAAATTCTTCTATTAATCGACATATCCTTTTTCAGTATTGCTAATATCGTAGCCATAATCAAATCTTGAAGATCTTTGGCAGTGGAAGCCTTCTGTAAGATTGTCGAATCTAACTGCAAGTTTTTTATCAAAAGGTCGAAGAAACCTCTCTGTATCAGTGTGTTATCCGATCCAAGGGCATGTGTGAAAGCTCTTATTAGTAGTCCTGTCTCTGGATTTATTATAGCCAGTTGCTCAGAAGAGAGCCTCGTAGATAGTTGGCTCTTGTAGTAATCCGTGTTGTCTTGCTCTTGCTCTGGAGGCTCTATATTGATGTTGAGACATGGCAATCTTCTGTTACACCAGACCAAGCAACCCAGCCTTCTTTCCTCGCTTGTGATTATGATGAGGAAAATGGATTGCCAGAAGAGAGCGTCATTGTTAAGCTCGGTCTTGAGATTGTCTATGAGTGCGAGTGAGGCGTCGAAGTAATCGCTTCGTTCATCGTCAATCGAGAGCAACAGGTAAGAAAGAATCGGTTTTATGAGATTTTGTAATGTGTGAGATGGGAGTGAAAGAATGAAGTTCTTGTAGAGGTCTATTACTAGAGGTTTTATGCTGATGGAGGCGAATTGCATGATAGGCAAGATTCCTGGAATCCAAATGGCGATTGAAGATGCCAGTTGGTCGACGCCTAGTTCTTTGAAAATGGAGACGTAGACCTCGAGAGTCTTCTGGTGAACACCACTGGGTAGACTTGGAGCCAAGCATTTTGCAAGTGTAGCAGCTACTTTTGGGCTATGTGGAATCCAGTGCTGGGAGGTGTGCTTCTGCTGGAGGGCCTTGAGGAGTCTGGAGAGAAAGGATATATAGTCTGCCCATTCGACGACTGCTTCAAACGACGCAAGCGCTTTGTCAACAGAAGCTTCGTAGCGACGATCTTTAGCGTCCGTCATAGCGATTTCAATGGCTATCTCGAACCGAACCTATGGTACCAATGTTGTTTGACTACCTATTCTGTTTTACATTAATTATTTGTTATTATTACATTCAAGACTATCAAGTACTATTCTGCCAACTTTGACGCGTGTCACTAGTTAGTGCTGCTCGGCAGTGCAGCGGCAATGAGATCAAAAGCGGCAGCGAGCTCGTCTTCCGCGCAGGAGTGTTGCAGCCCCGGGTAGGCTCTAAAGGTGTAACGAGAGTATCCCAGCTCCTTGAAAAAGGTATGGGCCTGCTCAGCAAACCGGAACGAAATAACGGTGTCGGCATCACCGTGGCCTTGAAACACCGGCGTGTCGATGTTTTTCTTGTTGAAACGAGCACCGATCTCCTTCTGCGCAGGTAGGAACCCGGAGAATGCTAAGAGCCCGGCAATCTTGGTATCCAGCGTCGCGAGAGATCCGAGAGCGAGAGCAGCACCCTGGCTGAACCCTCCCAAGACGATCCGCTCCGGCGGGATGCCGTAGCGCGTCTGTTGTTCGTCAATGTACTCACGAACGGTGTTGAGTGCACGCAGGTAGCCTTCAACGTCTTGACGAGGACCTGGATCGCCGAACTGGAAGATATCGAACCAACCAGGCATGCTGAGCCCACTGTTGGCAGTGATAGGTCTAACAGGGGCGTTTGGGAAGACAAAACTTATGTGGTCAAACTTGCTAGAGCGTCTTGCGATATCGCTGAAGAATGACCAGCCTGCGCCTGAGTCACCAAGTCCATGAAGAATGATGACTGCAGCAGTTGGAGTCGTTTTTGCTGGTATTCTAACAGCGCTGAGTGACATTGTTCTTTTGAGCGGTTGCAATTGATGGTGTTTCTATCGATGGTGTGGAGTCTCTCTTTTTTCAGCGCTTTTGATGCTTTGATGAAAATAGTGATTTTTTCATAGGAGATAGCATCAGCACAAGCAAAGAGAGACTCCACACCATTCCAAGTACGAGGGAAATAGCAACGAGGGGCGAGTTCTATTATCACCATCTACACATGTCCACCCCTCCTCTTCCACCAAAGGAAACATTGCAGCATAATGCCGTACAACCACAACCACAACCACAACCACAACCACAACCACAACCACAACCGCAGCAGCAGCGGCAACAGATTGAGATCAGATTGCCAGAAAGCATACGAGAATTGCCAACCAATGAACTTTCCAAACTAATGAAATCTGTGGATATCCTCAAAGGGTACCTAATCACATTGGCGGAGTCACAGATCCAAGACGGGGAAAACGAGCTCGATTCCTGTATTGCACATCTACAAGTGCTTGTCGATAAACTGGCCACACTGGAGCAGCAGAGGGAAAACACAAATTTGGCACTGGATGCGCATGTACAGCTAAACAACCGCTGGGAGTCGGTTCAATTAGAAATGTATTCAGAGCTCAAAAAGTTCAGTCCTGCAAGTATTCATACGCTTCTTTTAACTGCTGTCGAACAGTCGAGAAAGCTCACTGAGTCGCTAGCCGCCTCATTCATTAACCATATCGGCGAACACGATAACGCCTCTGTTCAGGGCTTTATCCAGAGCTACAGACTCGAACGGAAGTCTTACCATCTCCGCAACGAAAAGCTACACCGATTCGACGAGGAGAGAATAGGCGGTTGGTGAGTCAGTCTAAATACGTTTTGAGTCCCAAATATACACCATCTCGTCCCATCCAACTGTCGCTACCCATCCTGGCTGGCCCCACAAGCTGTAGTCTGCCCCCTGCACAAACTCGCGGTGTCGAGAGAACACACGCGCCCGTGGCCGCTGGAACCTGCTTCCTGGCTCGTCCCTCCACACGCGCGCCGTCATATCGTACGAACAGCTGAGCAGCTCTGTTGCCTCATGTGGACTCCATACTACACGTTTCACAGCAAACTCATGCCCAGCAAACTCACTGAGCGGAAGTGCATGCCCACCGCCTTGGCCACTCGCCATTCGCAGGTCCCATACACGGATCACCTTGTCGACTCCTGCAGTGGCAACTACCGTAGGGCGGTATTTGTTCCAATCGCAGCACAGCGTCTCCATGCCTTGGTGTGCTATCCACTCCAATGCTTTAGGGTTGGGCAATCGCGTGTCCCACAATGTAGCATGTGAGCTAGAGTGAGCGCTCAGTAACGTGTTGGCGTTGTGCGGCGAGAAGCTCGCTTGGTATACACATTGAGATTTGGCACCTGGTTTTATTGCGCTCAGTGTCAGTAGAGACTGCCTTCTAGTTGCACTCCATATCTTTATCGTCCCATCCCAACTCGAACTGGCAAACAGGTTCTTTTCAACCATATTCCAGTTCAGCGACATCACTTCTCTTGTGTGCTCTTTCATCTGCCCAACGGGGAACTGGCCAACCGTTATATCAAAAATCTTGATCGAACCATCACCACTCGCAGTTGCAACATGGTTTTCGTGCTCCTCAGACCAAGCAACATCAAATAGCCCATCCTGAGTGTCAAAACTCACGTCGCTCACGACGCTCCCATCAGCATTGATGGACAGCACGTACAACCTACCATTACCCACAAGCCCGTAGTTTGCGGAGCTCGCTACTGCTATCTTGTTGTCGTAGAAGGGTGAGTACTTCACAGAGCTACCATTGAATCCTTTGGTCCTGAAGCTCAGCATCTTCAGTTCTCTCCCTCTCTTTGTCTCTCCGTCCACACTCTGCTTCTTCCCTCCGCTATTCTGCTGCTTGCCTCTGTGGCACTTACCAATATATATTTTTGCTAGTGTGTTCCTGACCGAAAATGTGTCTCTGACCGAGTTAATTGTCCCAAAATGCATAAAGGTAAACACTAGAATGTAAACACCAGGTGCAAATAGAAGAAGGGAGAGGGAAAAAAGAGCCAGGTCATATTTGGTTATTAAGTCTAGCTTTCCGAGCCTGCTCTACTCCAAGAACTCTGAAGATCTGGAACTGCATCGGGTTGCGACTGAAGAAACAACGTTATACAATGGCTACAGATAGCTCGATGGTGTCACCGCACAGCAGCGATGACCATCTCTTTGCTTGTGTCCCTCTTAAATACACCTACTTGATCAAGGCTCCAACGTCCTCCTATTTTTACGAGTCCAATACGGGGCTATGGACCGACATCGATCCTGAAAACTCGCTGATGGTGTCTCACATCCCTCAAACAGTCAAGATTGGTACAAAGATCATCGACAATTTCAAAAGCCTCAAGAAACACTTAACCTCCGCTGTCGACTTGAAAGAATCGATCAGATTCGATACCAGAAACCAAAATGAAGTTTTGTTAAATCTTAATATCGACTCTTCTAGTGAAAAAGTGATATCAGAACATATGAAGCTGCTCCAAAACTATAGCAAAGTGGACTTCAAGAGCTTGATTGTTGATAAGGTGAAATTTCAAAAAGTTATGTCGAGAGACTCGCAAAACTTCACGAGCTCTTTTGAGCAAGAAATGAGCAAATTGGCTAAATTCTGTAACGTTGAAATCTTGGTGAGTGACAGAGTTGAATACTTTTCCCTGCCACAAGAGTGGGCAAGAGCAGAAATTGCTCCAGCCCAGAATTTTTATATATACATCTTGGGTGACGCAGACAACACCATTTTCGCAGAAACAAGGCTAAGAATCCTTATCGACGATTTCTTGGATTCATTCATCGACTCTTTCGAAGTCAGTTTATCCTCGTTGCCCCTAATTGGAGGTATTAACTTTGGTAATTTCAAGTCGATAGCCAAGGAAACCGGTGTTAACATATACTTGCCAACAATACTACCTGAACTCTACAGTAGGGGTAACTCAGTAAAGCATACTCTAGATATAGTGTTCTTGACAGGGATCGAGTCGTCTGTACTCTTGGCTAAGAAGTTTTTGATGGAGTTGGTTGCCAAGGTTGAAAATGATATTTTTTACAAAAACATAAAAGTATTTAAATACAAGAAAGATCTCATACTATTGAACAAGAAAACTGAATTGAGCTCCATCATGTATAGACATGGCACTTTCATTCAGATGGCTCCTCTCGGAGATTCTTCAGAATCGATTGTCCAATTCATCGGGGTCTCGAATGAGCTGGTTGAATACGCAATTGAAGATTTCATTAAGTTGACAAATGAGGTTTTCATTTCGAGAATTTGGTTCCATAAAGATTATATTGATGACTCCAAACAGGTTTATCATCCTGCAGAACTAAAAATCACAGTGAACGAGTTGAAAAATGTGATTGCAAACTTGCCAATAAGTTCAGGTGGATTTGTTTATGCAAACTATTCCATCAGCTCATTTGAAATTGTGGGGACCAGAGAAGACTGCATCAGTTTAGTAGAGTTTTTCAAAGTTCATGCAAATGATATATTTGTGAGTTTTGAACAAACTATCAAATTGTCAGTCGAGCTGAGCTTGTCCGATCACGATTTCATTAGTGGTAAGAAAAATGGGAAAATATTGAAAATTATGAACGGGTCAAAGAGCTCCTCTATAAATTTTGAGCCTTTCAATGAGTACAATCTTCTAGTTGATTTGCAATCTCGTGATTTCCATGATTTCTTGAGAGCGTTTGCAGACCTAAAGAATGAGTTCCCGTCAGAGTTCAGATTCTTCATCCCAGAGGCATTTCACCGTCAGATAATTGGAACTGGGGGGTCTCTGATTCAGTCCATTATGAGAAAATACAACGTCTTTGTCAAGTTCTCGAATAGCTATGATTTGAAGAACAACTACAAGAGCCATGTTAGATATGACAACGTGATCATCAGATGTCCATTCAAAAATTCTGCTAATATTCCATTAGTGAAGGACGAATTGAATGGATTATTGAAAAACAACGAAAACACAACTTTCTTCAGCACATTTGTCAGAATATCCAAAAGTCAATTCCGTCTATTCAACTACGACAAGATCCAAGAAATCGAAAAAAAGACGTCAACGTTTGTCAAGTTCCCTCAGCAGGAGCCATTGAATTTTGCAACTATTGAGGTTTTGGGGACCGAAAACCATTCTATCAAAGCTGCAAAGATGATACTAAATGAATTGCCCCAAAGCTATGAGTTCAAAATCACCTATTCGAACAAGTTCAACAAGGTGTTCAACGATCAGAATGAAACTTACCTCGATAAAATAAGAGTCCCTTTCAAGCTTTTGTATAACTTCGAGATCATGAGCACCGACCAGGAGACCCCAGGATCTGTTCCTTGTCATTCCTTGCTTCTCACATACTTCCCTGAATCCTCCAAGTTTTTAGAGGATGCGATCTCCCACTTGACAAGTTTTCTAAGAGAGTATGAGTTTATGATTAGTGATAGATATGAGTTGTCTAATAATGACTTGTTGCTTGATGGATCTGCTGCAAACTATACATTATTTCCAAACAGATCCAACAACAACAACAACAACAACAACAGCAGCAGCAGCAGCAATAACAACAGTGCTACTAGAAACTCACGTACTACAAAACCTTTTGAACCATCGAAAAGATACAATTCCAACATCCCAGAAATCCCGCAATCGAAGGCGTCACAACCAATGCAACAGCTGTATCAGTTACCTAACTTGCAGCATCACCAAATATTCAACCCCTCTCCAACAACGCTACTACAATCCTTCGGAACAAGTATCACAAGCACCACACAATTGAGGTCTGTTCGGCAGCATCATCATCAGCCTCAAGAGCATTTCACCAAAAACCCTTTCTGAGTCAAAATAAAAGAAAGAAAGAAAGAAAGAAAGAAAGTAAACAATCAAATAAATAAATTGAAAAAGAGAAAACCTCAAAATTCCACACTCCTTCATTTAATTTCGATACCCAGCTACCTAATAATGGAATACGGCACGCACCCCCATTTATACCATGAGTAATAATTTTGATACGACTAACCACCAACTTTCTTACCTCTGTAGACATGTAGACAATGGCGATGATCTGTTTGTTACGCGCACACCAAAATATTTTGATTCTGCTGATTTCAGTACTGTCGTTGGAAGGAGCAGAAAAAAAAAATTCAGCTGGTTTAGCGCCAGGGACTAGCGAGAGTAAAAGAGCAAGACCAAACTAGCTCAACGAGCGGATCGGAAGAGTAGAAGACTCAATTCTTGTACGAATAGGTGCATTTCCTTCCCATCCCGTCCCCTCCCACCCCAGTGGGACCAGGTAATTTTGCAGAAGATTAGACCAATTGCTGATACAATGAACAGGGAAGAGAAGGAAGTGGGCGACGAGGTGCGTCGGCGGCTCATCCAGCAGGCGAACACGAAACTCGCAATAAGGAACAACAGGCTGAGGATGATGGCTATTTTGTTTTCAGTGGTATTCTTTGCGGTGGCTGTTCTGCAGGCTATCGCCATTGCGTTCTTCACGCGAGGATTTCTACTCTCAAGACAGGTATTAGACAGCGCTTCGTCATTAGAGGACAGCATCTTTGCACGCGCAGACGAGCTACGAAAATTCGACAATGCCGTCATTATCGTCATTGATGCGCTACGGTTCGACTTTGTGATACCACATCAACAAGAGGCGTACTACCACAACCATCTGACGACGCCATACGAGATTTTTCTGGAGGAGCCGGAGAACTCACTGCTGCTGAAGTTTATAGCAGACCCTCCAACAACCACATTGCAGAGGCTCAAAGGGCTCACTACCGGCTCACTGCCGACATTCATCGATGCAGGCTCCAACTTTGATGGTGACGTAATTGAAGAAGATAACTTGATCAAGCAACTTTTCAAGCACAACAAAAACCTTGCCTTTGTCGGAGACGATACATGGCAAGCATTGTTCGGACCGTTTCTCAATATCTCCTACCCATACGACTCTTTGAACGTCTGGGATTTGCACACTGTAGATAACGGGGTTATTGAACATTTACTACCCTTGATGGAGAGTAAACCAGATGTACTAATAGGGCACTTGTTAGGTGTAGACCACTGTGGGCACAGATACGGCCCAGATCATTATGCCATGAAAGACAAGCAAATACAGATGAACAAGTTTCTGAAGAATGTGATTGCAGAACTAGACGATGATACGTTGTTAATTTTGATGGGTGACCATGGAATGGACCATACGGGTAATCATGGCGGTGATTCCCCTGATGAGTTAGAGGCTACGTTATGGATGTATTCGAAAAGAAAATCCTTTAAACAGCTGCCATCTAAGAATTACGATATTTCAAACAATGGCAAGAACTATAGACAAGTTAACCAAATCGATCTGGTTCCAACTTTATCGCTCTTGTTAGGAATACCCATTCCTTTCAACAACCTAGGTTTCCCAATAAAAGAGGCTTTCCCCGTAAAGGAACAATACGAGTTGGCCTCTTATCTAACAATTGAGCAAATCCAGAGATATAGACGGGAATCCACAACCCTGCAAAACGATGAGAAAATAAACAAAAAGTATGCGTTAGTACAAGAGCTCTGGTCAAATGGCAACCCAACGCCTGCTTTTTTACAGGAAGCCATCGCTTATCAGGCCGAGTCCTTGGAGAGATGTAAAGATCTCTGGGCAAGATTCGACCTATTTAGCATTGGAATTGGCATCACTCTACTAGCAATTTCTTTTCTAATTCTGATAACTTATTCGAAGCTAGTCCCATCAGTCGTTATAAGCCAACTCTCGGAGGAAATTGTTCCATCAGTTATTGCCATGGTTGCGTTATTCACGGTTATATTCATTGCTATTTCGCTGATATTGAACCCGAGTTTCTTACCGTTGCCATGGTTCGCTTTGTTGGGATCTGCAATTGGGATAATCTTTGGATTCATTATACCTATATTTGATCGTTATTCACCAAAATGGTTGTTTATGTCATTTTTGGAAATTTTCAGATCTGGTTTTTGGTCTGCAGTTG
Source organism: Liangdongia quercuum (assembly GCA_030579675.1). Taxonomy (NCBI): domain Eukaryota; kingdom Fungi; phylum Ascomycota; class Saccharomycetes; order Phaffomycetales; family Wickerhamomycetaceae; genus Liangdongia; species Liangdongia quercuum. The sequence continues at coordinate 11,445 of JAKTRK010000074.1, read as the reverse complement.
GCATAATCTTCATGATTATCCATGCCTTGGTCTTTGCCTCGAATTCATTCACGATATGGGAAGATCGAATTACATCATATTTGCTGATAACTTTTGGATTTTTAGCTGCTTTCCGATCGTTAAACTGCTCAAAAAAATTCGACCGTATTACTGGAGTCTATCATTCTATCTCATTCATGGTAATGACCAGACTGGCAACTTTAATAACCCTGTGCCGTGAAGAGCAAGGAACACAGTGTGAACCGACTTTTAGATTGACTGGCTGGGTTATAGTGCTGTTGTTTATCAATTCCTTCTACCTATCGGTAATAATCAAAGCCTTTTATAATATCAAGAGCTCATATCAAAGCGCCGCTCCGCTATGGAATAACGTTTTCAAAGTCTTATTACTCATGGTTTCTTTGTACTGGACTATTGAATACTTTGAGCGCAACCAATCCAATTATAGACTGCTAAAATCTATTGATCTGAAATCACTGCACTTTGCAAAATTCACCCTAGCGAGAATTGTCACTGGAATTTCCCTGATTGCTGCTAACTTTGGATGGTCCAGAGGTCCATTGTGTGTCAAACTTGACGTGAAAACCTCGGAAACATCTTCTAGAGAGGCTTGTATTCTTGGTTATGGTAACGTCTATGGATCAGAGTACTTTCTGTTGGTGATGAATTTCATCGCAGCCATTTTCCTCTTTACAAAGCCAATGGGACAACTTTCACTATTTCTTTTGGTCAACCAAGTCTTATCTCTTCTGGAGATTGTCAAAATATTAGAACTGCGTACCAGTATCGTTTCCCCGGTCATTCTAGGACTATTGGGAATGTTTTTCTTTTTCGCTAGTGGCCATCAAGCGACGATACCTTCTATAAATTGGGAAATTGGGTTTGCGCTAACTGAAACAATCAGATTCCCATTTACTCATGTTGCAATAATCTTGAACACGTTTGGCTCTTTCATAATTATAACTCTTTCGATTGCATTGTTAACATTGTGGGGTATCCCACCGACCTTCAAACCAATTGCATTGTATTCTAAAATTGTTGAAAACTGCGGTATGCTACTAATTTATCAGACACTAATAACCTTGAGCAGTTTGATTTTTGCTGCATTCTTTAGAAGGCATTTAATGGTTTGGAAGATTTTCGCTCCAAGATTTATGTTTGCAGGCTTGGTGTTGATAGCAATGGACGTTGTATTGTTCTTACTGACCATCGGGTTTGGATGTGGAAGATTAATCATACAAATTAACAGAATATTCGGTAAATAGAAGATATCAAGAGTTTCAAATTTCTGTATTATAGATTAGTATAGATGCAGAAAGAGATTAAACGGGAAAGGGACTATACATGGAAACCCTACTAGGAAATAACGACGACTAGAACATTATCATTCACAATATAATACACAAATTTCGATGACTTTTTAACTCGACTAACACCGTAAACTATTCCATGCTATGATCGATTTGGCTTAAAAAGTCTTGATCATCCAAGGTTGAATGCAACCCAAATCCAACGTCATCAATCATGTTGAGGTCCTCGTTTTCAAATCCTGTTGGAACATAGTTCAAATGGTCTTGTACACCTGCTGAGACCTCAGGTAGGTCCTGTAGGGTAGCAGTCGTCTCACCCATGACTAGATCTGTGCCGTTATGATCTGTAGCGACGGTGGTGGGGTTGCTGTTTTGTAACTCTTTCTTCTTAGCCAGTTCTTCCCAGTAGTTTTGTGGGGCCTGGGAATGGTCTATCCTTAGTTCAGGTATCGATCTGATAATATATTTTTTGTCCACCACTTGCTTTTCAGTGATCTCCGTAAACTTTTTGGCAATGTCTTCAAGGTTGGTAGATTCATTCTGCTGATAACTGATCGCTAGTTTTGAAGTTAGTTTTTGGATTTCTGAAGTAGGTATTCCTTCATTGTTCAGTTTATTCAAATCCTCGACTTCTTTTTCTAGCAGCTCTAGTTTCTGTTTCATCAAGTCCAAGTTCCCAAAATATACTTCATTTTTAATCTCATTGATTGACTTCTTCTCCGTTTGAAATTTAGGAAATGGTTTAGGCTTGAGAATCTTGTCCACATGTATCCATCTATCAGTCACATTCTCGATCCACTCCTGATTCAGTATAAACCTCTGAGTAGCTGCAGCCCTGAATGACATGACATCAGCTTCATCGTGCATTCCCCCAACTTCTTCCTCATGTTGGTGCTGTTGCGCTGCTGCTGCTGCTGCTTGTTGCTGTGCAAGTTGCTGTTGGTATACCTTGTTACGCCGTCTTGCAGTAGCTGGCTTCACCATTTTATTCCCTGTCTGTCTAACCAAGCAAAGCTCCTCCGCTGTTCGAACTCAATCTCTCTCAATATGATGTAAACGGCTCTTTCGATTGTTATTATCGTTTTTCACCAGAACTACAAATCTGAATAAATTTCTAAATTAGGAATATTTACTATTTTGGAAACATTTTGATTATAGAAGTATTTGGTTCAACTGCTGGAGTAATAAATGAATTTCACCAGTGCTTCACTGATATGATATGGTCGTTGATGCTGTGTAGTAGTCTTCTCAGATCGTGTCTAGATATGTTCTCCTTCACCAACACCAGTTCTAGAGGGGTTGTTCCATTGAAGTATTTCAGCAGCTTGTGGAACACAGCTACTATTTCCGGTGGCTGTCCCTTGATGCATTTGCTAATCCATCTTCTCTCAACAGCGGTAGCTCTTTCTGGGTCAAGCAAGATGGTGTCTTCATCTTCTTCCTTTTCAATGACAACTTTGGATAGAGAGGCGCTAATGAATGACTCATTTTTTTTCAAGCCTGCTCCCTCAGTTGATTGATCTTTACTTGTGTTATCGGTAGAGATATCTGTGAACTTTGTTTTATTTCTTGTAGTTATGCCTTCATTTTCCAAGTCTTCGTCAACAGATATTTTGATTCTGTTTGAGATTTTGAGCCAAAAGAAAGTCAGTAACTGTGTAGCGTAGCCGTATCTTATTAACCAAGCGAGCGCATCTAGGTATATATCTTTGTGGTCTTTACTCGGAATTATCGTTGAGTATTGTCTTGGTTTGGAGCTCGATAGCAAGGATAAGAATGAAGGCAAGGACGGCAACGATGGGAATTCGTTTCTGAAGATTCTCATGTTCTCATGAATTTCATCCATTGGAGCAATTGGCGAGACAATGAACACGGATTTGGTTTGCAATGGTATTATGGCCCTGGCTCGTCTCCAGTAAATCAAATGGTTTGCAAACGATTTGAGCTGGCTCACTTCGACTTGATTGATCGTAGACAGTTTGTTCAAGGATATTGTTGGCCGTATATTTCTAATGAACGTTGCCAGCGGATTATTGGTTTCGGTTTTCAAATCTGTGATGATTTTTTCAGGCTCGTCTAATAAAAGCAAAGCCATATAACCCATGTTGTTATCAATCTCTTCTTGATCACCATTTGTAGATTTGAACGAGTTAGCAGTCGACAGATATGAGCCTGATAACACCGGTGTAGTTCTCGGTGGTAATGATTCAAATTGGGTTTTAACTGGAATCTGCAACGAGATCAGCTTGTCGTTTATCTCCAAGTTTGCAATGTTGGATGTCGATATCATGTTGAAGCAGTGTTCAAGTGCTTTCGCTAGCGACGATTTCTCATTTAGTTTATCGTACAATTCGTATAATGTAAGATCTTCGCTTTCTTCCTTGATCTTCAAAATTTTCGATGCTTCATTCCATACATAGTTGGATTTCGACTGTTCGTATCTCAGTACCAGACATAGTCTTGAGACAACAAAGTGGAACATTTCCTCGATTATGAAACTGTATTCGGTTATTGGTGGATTCATTACAAACACGATGTGAAACATGTTCATGTTGCAGGCGTCCTCTCCTTTTTTGTCATTTGTCTCGGTGTCGTGGTCTTCAGCATCAAAGTGTGACGGCTCCGGTAAGGGCTCGTCCAGTTCGTTATCATTTTGATTAGTGTTAGTCGTAGATGTAGTAGTCGAGTGTCTTGATTTAGAATATCGTTTCTGTCTATTTCTTCTCCAAGATCCGTCGTCGTTGGTGTGTATAGGAAGCCCTAGAAAAATCATATCGTCAACTGTAAGCTCAAACCTGGCATTGCACATTTGCTTTGGAGGATTCAAAAATTCACATAGAAACTCGATATTGAACCCAAACAGTTTCTCGATCTTCCATTTCAATTTAGGGTTGAAATTCGAGAGCGAGTTATTTTCAGAAGTGTTATTCGATCTCGATCGTCTTGTGCTAGATGATATCGAGTGCTTTTCCTTGAGATACAGCTCTCTCCGTTTCCTTTTCACCTCCTTCTGGTGGTCTTGCTCGTCTAGTATATCCAGAAGTGTCTGTCCACCCAGATAGCTAGTTTTAGGTCTTACGTTTGAACTCGATAGTTCCTCATCTGAAGAAGACTCAACTCCACTGTCACTATCGCTGTCTGTCAATTCTTCTTCGTCTTCGTCGTCGTCATCGTCGTTGTCTGCATCAGCATCATTGTCGACTCCCTGTTCATAAATATCCCCGCCTCCAGTAGTAGTGTCGCTTGATTCAGTGTCGGTATCGTTCACCGAGATTGTGCTATCCAATGGAGCAGATTTGTAGCCATGCGCATTCGGTTTTGGAGGGTAGTGGTAGACTAATTGCGGACCATTATGTGTTGAGATAGTCAGTATTATCCCTAAAAGACAAGGATTCGGCGAGTAGATGCTCATTGTGGCCCTCAAATCACCTGCCAGTCTCGCTAGCTTTCTAGCTTTCTAGCTCTCTCCTTCTCTCTTCCTCTCTTTCTTGATACTGAAAGACTGCAGAGAGTTGAGCTCAACTCGCTGCGGGATCATAAGTGCGTGTACCATTTTTGTATTATCTCATCATTATGTAATACAAAATTGATTATGTAATAACTTCAGTTGATTATGTAATATGTGAATAATAAATATTATGTAATCGGGCAGCTGGCTAGTGAGGGGAGAGAAGGTTCCAAACTATGTGTGTGTGTGTGTGTGTGTGTGTATGTGTTTGTGTTTGTGTGTTCGGTTGCGAGATCTCCCCACCGTTTCTTTTCCTGCGTCACCTGTTCCTCCTCCATATTGCAAAATCTCCAGTTTTTTTTTTTTGGATTGCGTCTTAATTTTGGTTGGCTGAGCTAAACTGGTGATGCAGGTGTGCTCGTGACATTCCAAAGGAGGAGTAATGAAGATTGGAGCAAGTATAAAAGGGCTTGTTTCAACAGTTTGCGATAATTATTTCTCAGGCGAGGATGTGTTTTTTGAGTAATTCAGATTTGATTTGATCAAGTATTATTGATTATAGGATTGCCAATATTGAAAGATAAATAAAAAAAAAAACTAGTGCGAGAGGTACATACGTTATTGACGAGGTGTTACTATTATAACGATGACAAAGAAATACAAGCAAAAACAAGTGCGCATTGCTAATGGTAAACTGCAAGAGTTTGAAGATTTGGAAGAGTTTGAGCAGTTTCTTCGTGACGAGAAGGAGTACAATGAGTACATGAACTCGCATGCACACTTGAACTACATTCCTCCGTTTGTGCTGTCTGCTTCCCATAACGATGTCGAGAAGATCAAGGACTCGCAGAATAGAAAAAGCAAGAAGTTTGTGAGACACCTCCATCAGCATGTCGAGAAACATCTTTTGAACGAGATCAAAGAGAATTCTGGTCTGGATCTTCACTTCAAAAACAGTGAGACCCTCCAGGATTTTGACACCATCACTTGGAAGTATGTTGACGAATCTGATCATGGTTTGGGCAGTGACGCTGATAAGTTCAAGGTTGAGGTGCTCGTTAAATGCAACTCCAATGGTGCAGCTGTCGACGTTAACTACAACACGCTGCCAGTCACTGACGATCTCGAGGTTCATGTGTGACACGTCTCCGGATCAGTGTTTGGGACTCTTTTTGTTTTGTTTTGTTTTCTTTTCTTTTCTTTTCTTTGCTTTTCCCAGGTCCAATCACTCGGTATTCAGCGAGCATAGTCCCAATTGTTTAGATGAAGTTACGACTTTATGACTGTTTTGCCTGTTTCAAAGTAGGATAGACGAAGACGTGAAAAAAATACCCTTGAAAAAAAGAGAGAAGTAAGAATTGCCTCGTTGTCTGTCGCCTCAGCTAATACATAAAAGGGGAGGAAAACGTAAACCCACCGTCTCTAAGTAAATTTACTTTATAGTATAAGCAGCAATAGAGAAAAGAAAAAAAATAAAAGAGAAAGTATGCTATGCTCCACACTACTAGTATAGTGGTGTGGAGTAGCTTCTTTAATACCTTTGTAGAGGCATCTTTTTTATGTGAGCGGTGCGGGAATCGAACCCACGCCTAGTGCTTGGAAGGCACTCATTCTACCACTGAACTAACCGCCCGTTGTTCGGAATACACTTCTGGATTTTCTTTAGTTATACTTCCGCATTTGGAATTACTTGTTTGTAATATATTACATAATAGGGCTTCCTTTCCATGATTATTTCTGCTGTGAAGTCCGTGAGACATGCGATATAGGGCAAAAGTGTGTTGAATCTCAAACCTTTGTTGAAGCAACGCTCTAAGCTTGACTGTGGAAGGATTAATTGTGCGATTCGTAATAACAAGCATCATCGTTATGTCTGCAACCTGCATTTTCTGTAAAATTTTGAAAGGTGAGTTTGTTGTATATTACAGTATCTGTTTCTGTTTGGATGATCATTAGCACTAACGGTCTTGTTATAGGAGAAATTCCATCGTTCAAGCTGATTGAGACCGAACTAAGCTACTCGTTCCTCGACATACAGCCAACGAGTAAAGGCCATGCATTAGTGATTCCGAAGGAGCACGGTGCCAAGCTGCACAATCTTTCGGACAAATCACTGGCAGACCTGCTACCAGTTGCTAAAAGAGTCGCCAAACTGTTAGGAGTTACCAACGACGGCCCAGATGGTGTGGGCTATAACATTCTACAGAATAACGGTAGGATTGCTCACCAAGAGGTTGATCATGTTCATTTTCACGTTATTCCAAAAGTTGATGAAGAAACCGGTCTTGGCGTTGGCTGGCCTGCTCAAGAGACCAACTTTGATGCCCTGGGAAAGCTTCATAAGGAATTGACAGCTAAAATAGACAGTGGTGAGTACTAGCCGATGCTACTTTGTGACTGTCGAAACGAATCTTTATGATAAATAATCATACCTTGCGATTATGTTTGTAGGTGATTGCAGTATTTCTCTATATAATACACAACGTATCGTTGCCTCAGCTCTTCACTTAGCATTGAGGCGGGGTGCCTGAACACTCTGAACCCATGACTTAGTAGCTCCTCGACGAACAGTTCGATGTTCTCAGGTAATCTGAGCTGAAGCCCAATCAGGACGATAGTGTTCGGCCCTGCTAGTATCTCGATCGCCTTGACGAGGTGCTCGACTAGATAATCGTTATAAACGATGTCGCAGCCAAGTATGAAATCAGGGTCTCTGCCACCTGTGAGGTCCCTGATATGGTCTATGTCCTGTTCTGGAGACTCCCAGTCATAGGCACAAGTATCGATTTGGGGGATTGTCCTCTGCCCGATGTGGCCTCTATGTGAGTCCTTTGGAGCGACGCCGTTTGGCAATGTCGAGCTTGTAAAGTCTCTGGGGAAGTTACTGTCGATGTTACGTCTCAGCAGCTTCAGAAGATGGTGTTGGTCTGTTGCGATATACTGCTTGGTTTCTTGCCCAACCAAGCAGGCGAATAACCCTGTTACGCCTGCTCCTAATTCCACCACAACACTATCTTTCAAGTCATACGATCCGGACTCGAGCAGCCATTTCACGAAAGCTATTGACACCTTCCAGAGCACGAACCCTGTGGAGCTGGACGCCCCGTTAAGGCTCGATAGTGATTGTTCAATGTTGAAATCATTATCGAGAACGCTTAGCTGCAGCTCGTTAACTCTTTGGTATATTCCTAGATCCTGGCTTTCTGTCGAAGAGTCGACGTATAGGTCGTAGATGTGGGTAGACACATCTTCTGGATCGACTTCCTCGAGATCCTTGGACGGTATCAGCATGTTGTGGATGCTGGTCCATGTAGAGTGCCGTTATTGGTTTTTCACACATCGGACATATTAGAAAAGGAAGTCACATTCGATTGACCAACTGGGGCTACTTGCTACGTTGGCCTTGGGAGTGAAGGAGCTGGGGAACTTTGGCGGGAAGGGCATAAAACACGAGATAAGATACATACTGAGTTAGGGCGGGTGGGAAACGGCGTTTCAGTGCTACTTCCTGGCAGCGGACCAGGCAGCGGACCAAGCAGCGTCAGTGAAGAAAGGAATTGTATCATTAGTCTATTTAGCGAAGAGTAGCTTATATGACATTCTTAGCAGCCAAGATCTCTGCAATCAGGATTCCTGCACCAGCAGCGCCAATGATTGTGTTGTGTGACAATACAACCATCTTGAAATCTAGAACCGGGTCCTCTCTGACACGGCCAACGGAGACACCGTATCCGCTGTCTCTTTCCCTGTCCAGTCTTGGTTGTGGACGATCGGCTTCCTCCAATACGTGTATGGTCTGCTTTGGTGCTGAAGGGCATCCTAGCTTGTACGCATCGCAGACGTAATCGCGCAGAGTTTGTTTCACGCTTTCTAGCGATGGAGCTGGTCTGTTTTTGAACTTTAAGGAAATGCACTCTGTGTGTCCATCGATGACGGCTATACGATTGCACTGGGCAGAGACTCTAATCTCGTCCTCGCCGAGAATGTCAAACCCATCGTTATGGGCGTTGACTTGGCCCAGGATTTTTCTCGTCTCCCATTCAATCTTCTCTTCTTCTCCGCTGATGTACGGAACAATGTTATCTAGAACATCGATCGCAGAGACACCTGGAGAGTACCCTGCCCCGGAAATGGCTTGCAAAGTGGTCGTTGTCAGCAGCTCAATGGGGCCGAACTTTTCCACCAAGGGTTTCAAAGGAGCAACTAGTCCTGCTGTTGAGCAGTTTGAAATGCATGCAATGAATCCAGGACGAGGCAAACCGTTCTTTTTAGCTGTGGCAACTTTGTTCTCAATGACCGACAAATGTTCCGGGTTGACGATTGGGACAACTAGAGGCACGTCTGCTTCTCTTCTGTAGTTCTTCGCGTTAGAAACAACGGCTAGTCCAGCCTCGACAAATTCCTTTTCAATTGGCCCGGCAAAATCAGCGTCTAATCCTGAGAACACAACGTCGCAGTCTTTGAATGCCTCAGCAGAGCATTCACTAATAACAATTTTCTTCGCGTCTTCTGGTAGCAGCTGGGTCTGTTTCCAGGTGACAGCTTCCTCGTACGGTCTGCCAGCTGATCTCGAAGATGCACCCAAAACTTCCAGCTTGAAAGTTGGATGCTGCGAAAGCAGCAGGATAAAACGCTGACCAACACTTCCAGTGGCACCTAAAACACCAGCTTTCTTTTGAGCAACCATTAGTATATTATTTCAGTCCTTTGGCTAGCTTCTATGAGGGGAGAGGAGAGGGGGGTGGGAAAGAAAAAAGTTGAAAGCAGTACAATATGCCCAAAGCATCTTTCCTAAAGCTCGATTTTTCCAGTCAACACCAGTGCAGTTTCTGACTCAAAAAAAAAGCAAAAAAAAAAAAAAAAATAATAATAATAATAATAATAGTACGAATTAAGTATATTTCCTAAACAGGTATATTACGGGGGTATTTCTCTTTTCGGTTCTGAGCGACTCTCGGAAGTTGCCTATTTCAGACAAGATTTATTACAGAGATGAGAGCTACAAGAGATGCGGCGGGAAGAAACAAGATGGGTGGATCTTTCAGTGTATATTTGCCGGTGCTCTATATGTTACAATGATGATTAGCGTGGTGGGAGCTATCGTGATGACGACGGCTCGGTCTTCCGTCTTTTTTCAGACTTTTTGTGTTCTTTTTTCAAGCGCTTCTTTTCTTTCTTCTCTTCTTTCTGCTCCTCGTCGTCGGTATTGGTAGTCTCGAGCGCTGTCTCGGGAGCACCCTCCGACACCTCCACTTCTTTGGTTCGAGGTTTCGAGCTGTCCTCTTCCTCGAAATCGCTGAACACTGTCTTTTTAGGAGTTTTGCCCGCGCTTGCTGCTGCTGCTGGCGCTAGTGCTGCTGCTGCTGCTGCTGCACCTGTTCTCTTCTTCTGGAACACAGGTTCTAAAGGGGGCAGTCCACGCAGGTCCCTCTGTATTCTCTTCAGCTGCGATAGTGACGCATTGTCTGTGTTTATGTTCGTGAGGTTCTGGTCTAGCCGCGCTTCCTGGCTGTCGATGAACTCTGTAAGTACCCGCTCAACCTGTTCTTTGCTCAGCGTCGTTGACCCGAGCGTGTGCGCAGTCACTGGCGCGTCCACTGCCGATGGCACTGCAGCTCGTCTATGCCTAGCAAATGACATCCCTTAAACAAAACCAGCTCTTCTCTTGTCTCTCTCTCTCTCTTGTTATATATATATATATATATATATAGTCTCTGTGCCAAAATAAATTTTCCCAGGCCCTAATCAGTACTAATAGGGAAATAAAAAAAAAAGAGAGGTTACCCGCGAGAGTTCTTTACTACTACGAGGAAAAGTTGAAGAAACAAAAGAGAAACGAGGCAGGAAGGACGAGAGACACAGAGCCCCGAATCGGCAGGAAGAAGAACGATGCTTACTAGATTAGCAGGAAGCGTTGCATTTAGGTAAGCTAATCAGTACACTTGTTGCTCTGCTGGCTTTGTTTCAGCAGAGCAACAAGTGTGGGAAGGCAAATGGAGTCAAGATGAAAGCAAGTACTAACATATGCCCTTCTTTATTTGTTGGGGCTCATATAGACCAGTGCGCAGTTTCTCTACACTCAGACATGTGTCGCCAATGACGGCGCTTCGCCAGCAGAGTATAGCACCATCTTCAGTCGAGTGTCCCACGGCGCTTGCATCTGCACAGCCGGTAGCGTCTCTATGGAGCACTTTATTAGGACTGCAACGTCGCTGGAAATCAAGAGGGAACTCGTTCCAGCCAAACACTCTGAAGAGGAAAAGAAGAAGCGGCTTCCTCACAAGACTCAAGTACAAGCAAGGGCGCAAAATCCTTGCGAGACGTAAAGCCAAAGGAAGATGGTACTTGTCCTACTAGGCGAGTCTTATGAGTCTTGCCGGTTCTCTGCTGTTCCGTTCACACAGCCCTACAACCTACAACCTACAACCTACCACCTCCCATCTGCAACCCTTGGTTGTTTTTTTGGCCTTTACCGCTCATACCCAATGCTTCCTCAAATGAGACTGTACATATAGACATATACATACACATATATAAAATATGACCGGTAGAACCCTGCTCCACAACCGTCACTCATTTGTAGATCACCATCACTACTCAAGCACTCCTGCAGAACAGAACAAAGCAAAGCATCTCTCTCTCTCTCTCTCTCTCTCTCTCTCTCTCTCTCTCTCTCTCTCTCTCTCT